>QANX01007059.1:0-28154 GCA_003254975.1 Ochetophila trinervis | reverse complement strand
TTTTTTTATTGTTTTTAAAATTATTGTTAACATTTTGTTATATGCGTCAATTTCTCAATTTTATTTTTTAACCTCTATTTTCCTTTAAGATAGTAGCATCATTTTAGAATTATGACTTACTGATGGGAATATCCTGACTTTACGTACGGATTATATGCTGTTTTTTTATAAAATTTAAAGGATATTAGATTGTTAAATAAATATAGATATTATTTTAAAAAATATATACTTTAATGGTAATGTCTAAAATAAATGTTGAACTGACTTGGCCTAGCCATTATTAAAAAAAATGTCTACTTTTAAAAACTCTGTCAGACATTATCAAATTTTTTAAAAAATAAAATTTACTTTAAAAAATTAATTTGTTAAAAAATTAAAAATATTTAATAAAATATATAATTAATTAATAATTATAAATAATCTATAAACACATTATCATTGAAAAATAATTTTTAAATTGAATATATATTTATACTATATAAATTTAAATAATATTTATTTTGATGCCATATATATAGTAATCTACCTTCACATTTTAAGATGCTATAAGAACTAATAACTTTCCATTTTTCTGTCTCTTTCTCTCTCCTACCTTTTTCATTCTTCATGTTTATACTTGTATCCATGTCATCTCGTTGATCAATCAAGATTGTAAGAAATATTAAGACCACAAAAAAAATTAAATAATAATAATAATATTAAGACCCTTAAATCAAAATAATTTAAATATAGAAAGTAATCGCTGCAGGCTGCAGTCTTTTATGTTCAATATTGAATATCTCACTTTTTAATATTTGCTGTCCTTTTTTTCTTTGGTAATATTTGATGTCTTTTAATAATATGTCAATATAAAAAAAAAATACTGAGGTATTAATTTATTTCTTTGTTTTCTTAAAATCACAATTTCAGTATTTCATTAGATAACATAGAGAGAAATGACTTAGAAAATGAAACTGAATATGAATTGCTATTGTAGTCATCGTATTTTCTAAAAAACAACAAGAAAAAGAAAAGCATTTTCATGAATTATAAACTATAGTATATGCATCTCAAAGAATTTTAATGCAATACCAATTAATTAATAGAGCAATGGATTTACAATTAGTCAACTTAATTAATTGGTACCATAAATTCTTCTAGTTATACAAGTGTACAAGTAATCTCCTTTTTTTTTTTTTTCTTCTGTGGGAAAGTTAAAGTTTGAAAAACAAAATTAAGTTCATCTCCCACGACAAGAAATCCCTAAGAGACACACTTTCATTAGGAAACTACTGTCTTTTTTGTTTGTTTGTATAGAAATCTTCTTCCTCTTAATGCTCTTGGTCAAAAGAAAGTAAAACTCAACAAGGAATAATTCCATCTATATCCAATGTGTATGATATATTTGTGTTGCAATCCATTTTATACTCTGATCTTATAATGTTAGTAACTTGTTGGCATTGTCAAATTATTCATTAATCACATCATTTCATTAACTATTTCCTTTTTCTATTAATTCATACTTAATTATTTTAATAGATTTAATTGTCTATCTATATTTAGATTATCAACTATTAACATACTACCACATCATACAATATTAAAAATTCGATAAGCTAATTGGATGTTCATAGCATTATTCCTTAGTTTTAAAAAATACAAAGTGAGAAAAGATACATTCTAATGAATCCAAAATAATATAATTGAAATTATAAATATATATATAATTAAATTAAATAAAAAACAAATAAAACAGGCTTTCAAACAAAATATAATTGGTTGCATTAAATTTGGTATCCTTTTTGAAGGAGATGATGAATGTAAAGCAGAGGGCATGTGGGCGAGAGCATGAGAAGCTTGAGGGGGTTATTGTGGATGAAATTGAAACACCTACTCCTAATTAATACCATTTGGCATTTGAAATGTGAAGGAGGAGAGGTGGACAATAACAAAACGGAATGCTTAAAGCATTTTCTTTTTATTTTTCAAAAATTATTATCATGTAAAATAAATAGACAGTTTAATTTAAAAATATTTTTTAATAGCTCTGTCTAAATAGACTATTAACTTGATGTGACATAAAAAAATAGAAGATGTCTATAAAATTGTCTATTTCTGGAAGGTCTATTAGACAGTCTAATTCATTAATTATTTTTATTTTTATTAATTTTGGTTAACTTTTAGATCTATCTTAGTTTGTTTTGAACACAATTATTAGAGATAACTTTTAAACAGACATTGTCTATTAAATATATATTGTGTCACACAAACAGAAAGACTTCTATTTTTTCTGTCATATAAACCCTAATGCAAGAATGATTGAAGATGCTCTCAGTGATATAATTTATTGGATAAAATTTATAATCACAAAAAATAAAATAAAATAAATAATAATAAAATTTAAAAAAAGTTCACACAATAAGCACGTGAGAGCTATGGTCCCACTTAGCTACTTTTAATGTAGATCAGAGCTAGGTCGGCGTGTTCACTATTTGGATTTTGTCTATTAATATCATTATCACAGGCTGATAAAAATGATAATAATAAAGTATTTGTATTAATTAATAAATTTGGAAGAAGTTTATAGAATAGTCTTATCTCTTAGACCCATTTCATATTTTATTTTTTATTTTCTTACATATATTATTAATACAGTTTTAAAATACATCCAACATTGAATTATATGAAATGAAAAAATAAAAAAATAAAATAAAATTGAGTATATAATCATTTGAATTACAATTTACCGCACATAAACATTCCAAAAAGAAATTGTGTAGCAAAATATAGCACAGTATAATAGAAATGAAATCTAATTAAAGAGGTCTTTATAACTTTATAGATGGATAAAAAAGGAAAAATATTATGTATACTTTTTCATTGTTTCTGTGATTAGATATCTACCCAATAACTTTAAGATATACCAAATAATTGATGAAATTCCAACCGTCCATGCATCTAAATTCGTTTGATTATTACAAACTAACACGAACAATAAAACAATAAGTGGTAGAACTTTATCCAAAACAAAAAGTGGCCGAAACAAATTTCAACTAAATGGTGCATGGGAAGAGGGTATATGACAAAATTTTAAAATCTGTTTTTATGCAACTAATTATAGTCAACAATGTAGGCTGTGAAGCTGAGGTATCTGCCAATGGATGCAAAAAGTTCATAAATTAGACCTCATCAAACTATATTGATGTGATTTTTATATTTATTTTCAAATTTTATATGTTGGTATAGAGATTTACAATTTTAAAATGCGCTACAAATACCATCTATGTTCTATGAATGATTGGATCGACAAGTAAGTATTGCAACATACATAATTTGAGTGGATCTAAGCAATAGTTGAAAAAAAAAATTAAGGTTTTTTTGTCCTTTGCCCACCCAAATAGGGTTCAAACGTAACATGCCCATCATATAGTTGATGATTTTTATCCACCTAATTTATTTTCAACTTATCAAAATAACATCTTCCTCTTCTCTTATCATTTCTTTTTCATTTGTGAACCACAACTTCTTGCAAAATCTCAGCCTGAATTAGTCATCCGGTGAGTTAAGAGAAAAATCCAAACTCATCTTTTTATGGATTGAAAGCTGGGAGGAGAGAGTTGGGAAGCTAAGAGAGGAATCAAATAGGGGAGCAAATTTCTGGTACTGCAGAAGTACAAACTTTTTTTTCCAAAATGGGGGTGAAAGGGTTGCTAGTTGTTATTCAATAAGGATATATTTGGAATGGTAAAAATAAAAAATAAAAATAAAAATAAAAACACTTACCATGGAGTGCACATCTAATGGAGTTTTTTTATACGTATGCTCACAGTTGAGGCAAGTTAAAGAAAATAACTCACATGTTGTCATATTTGATAATTTTGTCTATTTTATTTTTAACTGATCACTTACAATTTTATTTTCAAAATACTTTATTTTTAACTTTTGAATATCCATATTTAAAAAAATCTAATATAGCATAATTTATGTTTTAATTCCGTTTCTACTTGTATTTTTATTACTCTGTGAACTTCCTCCAAAATCTTTGTAATTTTTCTGAATAAAATAAAAATTAACAAAAAATTTCTACAAAGTATATGTTAGTTCACTAAATTGTGGTAATTATTTTACTACCACTTGATTTATTTTTAAATTTTTTGTTGTTTCTTAGAATAATAATAAAAAAAATTGCAAAATAATTTTCTACGGAATATAGATTGGCTTGCTAAATTAGAATAACTTTTTTACTACGACATTCTTATGATTTTTTCGTTAGCCTTCTAAATAAAAAGAAGAAAAATTTAAAAAAAAAAATTAAAAATTTTGTGCCCAAAGCATATATCTAAATAATTTTGTAGGAAGGATATACTAACTCACTTTGGATAATATTTTGCAAATATTTTCCTACCCAACCTTCATCAAGACCTAGCTCTTCTCTCGAAAGTCCCCTTCTGATCTCAATCCACGCATCAACTGGAAAGACAAAAATAAAAAAAGTTGAACCTCTCATAGACCGTGTTCCTCCATACCTACCCACCCTTTTTTTCCTCTCCCCTCCTTTTCCACCTGCTCTTTCCCCTTTCCCTGTCTTCTCTTTTTTTTTTTTTCTTTTTCACTACTCTCCCCTTTTTTCTTTTTCTTTTTTTCTTTTTTAATTTTTGGGTAACGCCCTTTCCCTTTCTTCCTCTTTTTATCTATTTACTTTTTTGAATCCTTTTTCTCAGTCTTTTCCTAGGGCCTCTCACACCCTAATTTTTTTTTCCATGATTCCCACACCTCCACCAATTTCTTTCTTCAGACAATTTTTTTTTTCTGGGAATCTTATTGATTTTTTTGAAGCTTTGTGTCTGAGTTGTTTAATTTTTTGGTTTAAATGCATTTTAGTACATTCTAAAATTAAATTTGTTCAAATCTCTACAATTAATTTGTATAATTGATACCTTCTAAATTGAAAAAAGTTACAAATTTGTCCACTGTTATTAAAATTGATAAAAAAAAGTTACACATTTGTCCAATTTAATCAAAATTAACGAATTCTATCAACTTAAAATTAACACATGACTTTCAAAATCATTTTTTTCATTTTTAATTTTATCAAGTTTTTTTTTCTCTTTTTTAATTTTTTTTTAATATTTAGTACAATAAAAAATGAAAAAAATAATTTTAAAAGTTCATATGTTAATTTTAAATTAATAGAATTTATCAATTTAAACTAAATTTGACAAATTTACAATTTTTTTTGTCAATTTCAACTACATTGAATAAATGTCTAATTTTTTTCAATTTATAAAGTTTAAATTGCACAAATTAATTGTAAAAATCCTTAAATGAAGAACTTCAATTTTAAAGAGTACTAAAATGCATTTAAACCTAATTTTTTTTATTTTCATTAAGTTTGCTATTTTTTTTTTCTCTATTTGCTTTCACTTATGAAGTTTTAATTTCTGGTCGATTGCTAACTTGTGCGATTCTGATAAAATGTTAATTATGGTAAAAGGCACCATGAATTCTCTACTTTGAGCTCATCACTAGGGGTTCTTCGTCATCAACACTATGAATCTTTTATGGGTGCTAAGAAAGATGTTCTTTTCCTTTTCAAGCAGAGACATTTATTTTTATTATTTTCTTTTTCATTTACCGATGATTGAAACACATATGAATAATAAGAAAATGAATAAGATCAAGAAAAATAAGTGAAACACGGTGAGGGTTTTTTTTCAGAATTGATAGCAAACATTCTAAAAAACATTAAAGGTATATATAGGAAAATTTATATGTGCCTAAACAGTCAAAAATAGACAAAATTATGAAGTTTGACACTGGGTGATTTTTTTTCTTCAGTTGCCTCAACAATGAGCATCCGTACAAAAAAAATACCAGCATTTAACGTGTCGTCCTCATTTGTATGAGCAATGGGCCAAAAAACTCAAAAAATTAAGAGAAAAAAATGAGTATTTGAACTTTATTGTGTGTTACAAGTCCGTTAATTTCATGTGCAATTTACATGGTGCACAATATCAATGGTAAATGGCATCATTTTGCACTTTAAAATTTTTCCTCCTAACTAATTTGATGATTCTTTCTTTTCTATTTTTTTTTTTAACCTAAAAAGAAGAAAAAAAACTGTGAAATGAAAATAATAATAATAATAAATAAAAAAAGAGATTAAAAATATATAAAATATGTGTTTAAAGTTTGAAACTGTATATATTAAAATTTAAAGTTTGATTTGAATTTATGGTGGTTTTTACACCAAAATTAAATTATGGGCATTATTGAAAATAAAAGAGGAAGAAACAGGATCAATTTGGCCAAAAATAATAGATAGAATCTTGAAATTTCAATGGGTAAACTAGCCGGGTCGCACGACCCAGTTTATAAAAAACGAGTCATCCCGCAGCCCGTTTGAAAATTTAAAACGACTCAAAACCACGTTTTTTTGAAAAAAATTAATCAAAATTATAAATTTTGCAAATGATGGATAAATGTTTTTACTAAATCTCTACGGTGGAGATTCATAAATAAATAAATTTTTGTACAGATGTCCAGTGGCAACCAAATTAGTGGTTTATGCCCATTTATTTTTAAAACAATGACACATTGCCCATATTTTTCCCAAAAGCCCTTCTCCGTCTTTTCCTCATCGATCTTTCTTTTCTTTCTTTCTCTCTCTGCAGTCTCTCTCTTTTTTTTTTTTTTCTCTCTCCTGCCCCTGGTCTGCCCTGCCGACCTCCACCCTTGGTGAAAAAAGAAAAAAAGAAAAAGATAAAACAATCAAAGTTTACTCTGCCCCCACAACCCCTTTCCAAAATAAAACCGACTTGTACCCACTTGAGAGGAAAAAAAATACAAAGATTTTGATTTTTTCTTTTTGTGATAAAAATGTCCCTTTGGTTTGTTTCCAAGACAAATAAAAAAAAATCCAAAATTTAAGCCCAGCTTCTCCTTTATGGGCCAAGTTTTTATTAAAAGACTGGGCGTTTTATAAAGACGTTAAGCACCTAAAAAAATTGTCTTTTTTCTTTTTTTCTTTTTTTTTTCTGTTGTCATTTTTCCAATTTTTTATCTTTAATTTCTTGAACACATCAATACAAATTCCTCTTACAAGTAACTTTTCAAGTTACAAAATGCAGAAACAAATTAACTAGGATGTACGAGGAACAAATCGTATAAACATTTCTACAAAAATATATATATATGGCAAAGTATAATTTATTTCTCGATAATTTTAAACAATCAAAACTTGTGTGGCAAAAAATAGTCAAATAATTGCTTTTTGTTGGATTCCAAAACCCATTAAAATAAGAAGTTTTCATCTTTTTTAAGTTTTGTTTTCCTATAAGATATTTTATCATGTCAAGTGTGCAAAAGTCTTGTCTTATCAATAACGTAATTTTTTCATGTTCTCGTTATCGTTTGTGACGGTGCTCTCTCTCTCTCTGTTTTTTTATAAAATAAAATAAAATTATTTTTAAATTATTGGGATCTGAGTTTGGGGCGGTGGGTATTTTAAATTTTTTAATCTCGTAGACTTGGAATTTTGTGTAAATGCTAATTTCACCATAAAAAAATATCCATTTCTACTTTTTTTTTTAAATATTTATGTTTACGACTTTATTAGTTCCAAATTTATTTTATGCCTTCTGTATTTAATATTGTTATCTACTTTAATTTTAAATAGTTACTATTTTTTTTTACCATTTACAGTGAACCAACTCGTGTTTTAAATTCTAAATTGATTTTGTCTCAATTTTATATGTATTAGCTTGTTAAAATTGACAGCAAAGTAAAATCAAAAGTAATTTGCATTTTTTTTTTATATAAAAATCGTGTTATTAAAGTGTATACTAACATGTATGAATATTGTCAGTGTTTTTTAAAGTTTATTAAAATGTCAAAAAAAATTGAAAAAAATAAAAAAGAAAATCAGAAAAACTATGTCAATTTAAAATTTCCGTTCTATATTAGAGCAGTGTGTAATTTAAAGAAGGGCTTTGTAAATTAGAGCGGAGTTCACACTGCCTCCTTCCTACTTGTTATCACTTTATTAAGGGCATAGTGAGGTTTGTTGGGCAAGGTAACGAGACAAAATATACATTATTGCTGCCTCGTAGCATGCTCCATTACTCAAATTGTATTAATAGTATTTTTTATTTTAAAAAGTATAATTTTAAAAATAAAAAATATTTTGATATTTTTTTAAATAATAAAGAGTAACTCTTTTTATCAACTTGAATGACACTTTTTATAATCATTATTCATTTTATATTTTTTAATAAACAATTATAATTCATATTTTTCTTCAATTTTTATCATTTCTAAGCCAAGATAGTATTAAAAAAATTAAAATATAAAATTATAATCAATATTTTTAATTATAAATGTGCATAGAAAATTGTAAAGCAATAAATGAAATTTTATATAGAGAGTGAGTTTGGCTCTCTACATTTGGAGAGCTAAAGTCTACTCTTCATTTTAATTTGTTATTTTTAAAAGTTCATTGGAACTATGAAAAATAGTTATATCTCTTTAAAATAAAGAAGATAGAGATTTTTAAAAGTCTATTGAAGATGTTCTTACATATGGCAGTTTGGCAACAAGTAAGGCAAGGGCGTGTGAACTCCATTATATAAAAAACCAACTCTTAAATTACACACACCGCTCTAACATAGAAAGGCTCATATTTTATCGTCTTTAACCTTAGATTTACATGCTTTTTTTTTTAATCTATTCTTTGCAGTGAGTTTCTTTTAAAATGGTTGTTTCTCCATGGTGGATTTCTTCGCCTGTGATTTTGTCATAGTGAACTTTGTTGTTAATGTCTCTTCTTTATCTCTACCGAATGGTCGCTTTACCTGTGTCATTGTTAACAATGAGAGTAGAGAAAAATGAGAATGAGATAGATATAAAGGATGAGAATGAAAGGGAAATGTGTGTTTTGTGTATGTATTTTTTTTTTAAACAGTGTTATAATATATATTTTAGGCTTAGAGCTAATGAGATCGTGAATATAAATAGTTAAAAAATAAATAGTGGACATTGATAATTAATCACCCGTGGGTATGTGTATTAAAATTCCTTTTTAAAAATTGATCTTTTTTATCTATGTCAATCTCACTCAATCATTAACTTTCCATGCCACTTATTCATGTTCACCACGTCACCACTCCAAACTTATTTGTCCATTTTACACATTCTTTAATGTTGTTACCTACCATTTGTCTTTTTTTTTTTTTTTTTTTTTTTTTNTCGTTTTAGCAAAATATCTATTATTTTATTTCTATCATTTATCGTGAATATGTTCAGTCTCCTTCGTGTTTACAGTTCCTCGTTGATTTTCTCTAAAAAAAATTTGTATTTGCTACTTTGAAACGTCATCTGGTTAACAATATCAAATTTAAAAAAAAAAAATTAAATCTATTTTCAAGCTTTTTAGAAGTTTTATCAACACTAAACCCGTTTTTACCACCCACTAAGCTAATTTGATTTTTTTGTTATAATAATTAAATTAATTATTTGAATGTTGTGTGTGTTTTTTGAAATTTATTGAAATGAATAAAAAAGAAAAAAAAAAATAGTGGTTGAAGACAACTAATGCCACACCATCCAATGTAATTTCTAAGAGGTGTGTACACCACTCTACTTTATGCACACTGACCAAACTAAATGCTGTTTCAAACTGGTTGGGTGGTGTGAGGCAGTTATGTGAAAATGGATTTCTTCTTCAAAATGGTAGTATTGGCGATTTGGGTTTAATGATGTTAGTTTTCTTCGCCATAGTCACTTTAGTTTTATCTCTAAAGGTGAGTTGCTTTACTCATGCTATTTTTTTGTGTGGAGGGAGAAAGGGGAATTTGAGAGAGAGAAATAAAGAGAATATCAGAAATAATGAGAGAAATAGATGAGAGAAGAAAGAGGGGAAGAGACTTTAATTTTTTTTTAAACCATGATAAAATAGACAACATAGATATTGAAGTGATAATGTAGTGAACATGAATAACTAAAATAAATAATAAATAAACATATTTAAATGGACATTCAAATAAAAATCCTTTCAGAAATCATCATTATTGGGTTCTGGAACTAAAATAAGCTTTTATTTTACAAAAGGCCCAAAACGACAGCCCAATATGACAATGGCCCATTGGATTAGATCGAAGTACATTCTCAGCCTAGCCTATATTCCCTATTCTCATAATACCATCTTTATATTTTTCTCAAGGGAGCAAAATAGCCAAAAATTTTAGGGTTTTTTGAAACCCCAAAAAAATTAAAAATTTGTAACACTAATCACGTTTTTCTTAATTTCTGATATGTGAGTGAAGAGCTATAGAACCCATAAAAGGCATGGGTTAAGCGTTTCTGAAAAGTTTTGCGTTACCTTACATGTTAGATTTGAGTTGTCAACCAAAATATTGTTTTTATGTTTGGTTAGAGAGTACTAGATATTCAAATATTGCATGAAAATAAAACCATGTGGTATCCACTTAAAAATCTAATTTAACCTTGTAAAAAGTTTTTTTGGTCCCTCAAGTGACTGAAATTGACTAAAGTCAGAACAAAGATGTAATAATCCATGAAGGCATTTCATGTTATACTTATAGTTTCTATACTTTCACTCCTTTCTTTGGAAAAACCAATTTAAAAATTGTTTACTTCTATAAAAATAAAAATAAAAAAAATTAGAGAATGTTATTATTTCTAAAATGTTCATTTTAAAAATAATTGAAAAAGATGTAAGATTTTTATTGGTGGTTGGCTTAATTAATGCAACCAAAATATTTGAATACTCTGTTAAACTGAGTTTAGAAATTTGATGTTCAACCAAACAAATATTCCATTCAAAACTTACTCTGTCACTTAGGTCACAGATTTCTTCCATATAATTAGTAAAGATCCAAGAACAATCGTTTGTGTTATATAATAGAAACTCAATAAAATCCCCAATGCTATACACAAAATCAGTCAAAGGGGTAATTAAATTACACATAATTCAGAAGAAAACACCACCGCTGTAGCTATATATTTTATATATACACAAAATCTAAAAGAGGAAAAAAAAAACTACTAATTAATATTGTTTCCATGGAAAACATTGGAGCTTAGAGCAAGGCTTGGTCCATGAACTCGTGCACTCACCCCCAGTTCCATCACAACACTTACATACAACTCCCAACGACTCAATAATATTCGAGTATTCTGCAAAATCACAGCCAAATAATAAGCAAAGAAAAGAAAGAAAGCTAATTCCATCAATTGATAAATATATTAAAAAAAATAGAATAAAGTAAAATAAAAAAACTTACTTTGTGGGTGTAAAAATAGAGGCCTTGCTTCTACAGCTGAAGATCTTTCTGATGAAGAAACAAGCACTAAAATGAACAAAAGAAGCAGAGAAAACTTTGGGAAGAAACCCATCTCTGTTTTTAGCTCCAATATAAGCTTCTAAGGCTGAGAGGGTTTGCTATAAAGGGTTGCTATGCTGCTCAGTACAGGTCAACTCCTCAAAGGGTATTTTTTATTTTTATTGTTATTTTTTGGCATTATATAAGATGCTGAGAGTGATATAAAGCCGGTTTATCTAGAATGGATGGCTTATTTATGTAATATTTTTAATTTTTCTTATGTTAAAAATCTAGAAGGGATGGCTTTGGAGAGTAAAAATGGTGATTTAAGTTGGGCTTCTAGAAGAGAAAATAGGACATGAGATATATGCCATACGTTTTCCACTAGAATACGTCTCTATTGGGGGGTAGATGTTAAATGGGTTGGAAGTTTCCCTCTTTGTCTTCGAGTCTCTAGAGACTTGACCCAATTGCCAAGTGGGGACATTACAAATAGAAACAAAAAGAATCTTTGATTATTATAATCAGGAATTATTTTTAGAATAATGAGTTGGAGTTTATATCACTTTCATAATATAAATTTAATAATTTATAATTATGTGCAATATTATATAATGATAAATTAAAATATACACATTTTGCATATATACTATTTTGTGTTTGATGAAAAATGATTTACTTTTTTTTAAACTGGACTTTACCCATTACAAATAAAAACAAAACGTTTTTATTTAATTTTAAATTAGTAAACTCAAGTATTAAACTAACAGCCTGTCCCAAAAAAAACAACTATTAAACTAACAGAAATATGATTACTGTAAAAACACAAGACACATACTAAAAAGGAATATGGAGCAAAGTATAAAGGAGTTTCATCCAAAAACATGCTGTAGAAATAATAGAGCGTGAGCGGCAGGATTCGAACCTGCGCGGGCAAAGCCCACATGATTTCTAGTCATGCCCGATAACCACTCCGGCACGCCCACTCGATAATGAAGACTCGTACTTTAAATACCTAAAATAATTTGTCAAAAAGAGACAAACTCCAAAATGATTGGAGATGCGGGGTATCGATCCCCGTACCTCTCGCATGCTAAGCGAGCGCTCTACCATCTGAGCTACATCCCCAACTTGATTTTTGGAACTTTAACAAAATATTAATTATATTTTTAATAACCTCTGCCTTGTATAGTCTAGAGAATTAAACCCGCATGCAATTGTCCATTCTTCCAAATTAGATTTAGTCTAACACTGTTAATTATAACTTTGATCGTAGTAGCACATAAAATATTATTTATTGTGATCAGTTTTAGGATAGTGTAACTTATACATCATAATTTAGATATACATTTTTGGACTAAACTTCTTCCGTACGAAGAATAAGTTACCTAAAATTTGCAACTTAAAGTTTAGAATGGGCATTATTCCAATTGAAAACTTGCAAGAATATGTCCATAGTTTTTTCGTTATTTGATAAAAAATTTAAGGATAATAACTTAGTTTTAACTATATTATTTTCTTGTGCAAATTTTGAACTTTCAATACCTGGTCTACTCGGAGATATATGGAGGAAATGCCCAGGGAGCATAAAAACGGATTCTCTTTTTAAGGATTTGACGTTATCTGATACATTTATACTACAACAAAGCTCAACTTGTACAATTTATTCAGAACATTTCTAAAAATTACTTCCTCATCTGTGTGAATAGTTCAGGAGGTTTTCCAGTTCCACCTGTATTGCTACCGAATTGAGAGAAACCACCAGCCCCTTGTTGACTGCCAAAAGCCCCGAATCCACCACCTGAAAATTATAAGTATAAAAGGAAAAATCAGCTAAAAGTGTGCAAGACAAAAAATCCATGAAAACAACTCCAAAACCAGCTGAGGTAGCACCAGCAAACCCTCCACTTGCTGATGCCATGCTGGAAAACCCACCACCACCGCCACCAGAAGCCACGCCAGCAAACCCACGTCCAGCTGAACCCAAACTAGCAAACCCAGCACCGGTAGGAACAGCACCAGCAAATGCTCCTCCAGTAACAGCACTTGGGTAGCCACCAATTGAACCAGTGCCAGCAAATCCAGCACCAAGAACTCCAATCTGGGCTGGCTGGCCAAACCCACTTGGAGAGGGAGCTTGAGCTGTTGTTCCAGTGCCAAATCCACCAGAGAATGCGTTTGAGCTTGGCCGCAGAGAAGGTTGGGAAGGCTGTGGAGATTGAAAACTGAAAGATGCAGGCCGAAATAGCTCTCCACTAGGAACATTCATGGTAAATGGAGAAGCTGCTTCGTTGGTTGTTGCGTTGCCAAATGAACCACCAAAAGGATTAGGTTTAGGAGCGCTTAGGTTAGGGGTAGATCCAAGCCCAAACCTGCCTAGGCTTTCCAAACTAAGATCAGTAGTGTTAGTAGTCTCCGGAGCCTCTTCATCCATGTCATCCTCCTGAGTATTTGAAACATCTGAAGTTTCAGTTTTTCCACCAGTAATACTCCCAGAAGTCGTAAGTTGCGCTGGGAACAAAACATGTGAAGAAGATGGCTGTTCTGCTTGAAAGGTTGTACGTGCAGGACTAGCAGTATTATCGACACTGGGCTGGCTTCCAGATGCCAATGCTGTCGAAATCTCATTTGTAGGGGTAGTTGACACTGAAGGTTCAAGATTCAAATTGAATCCACCAGTGGAAGGCCTCGGCTGCAAAGTTGGTGTTGTAGTAGCAGCCTCCACATCTGATTTTGCAGGTTGAAGCTCAGACTCTGAAGTTGAGGAGATGGTTGGTGAGGAGGAAGATGCAAAAACAAGTGGTTTAGGAGCTTGAAAAGACAAAGCACCAGAAGAAAGAAATGGAGAGGAAAAAGCTGCTGTTGTGAAACTTGAGACAGACTGATTAGCATCTGTACTGCTCTTAGAATCAGTCAAAGATCTGCTTATAGACAGCGCAGATGAAGAGTTCGATGCAGGTGAAGACAAAATTGATAATGAAGATGGAGAACCTAAAGATGAGTTGAACAAAGATGTGGGCACTTGAAATGATACTGAGGATGTGGGAGAAGGTGACAATTTTTCATCAGGTTGACTCTTGCTTGTTGCAAGATTGGACTGTGAAACTTTTCCTGGCACACTAGGCACCACATCAGCAGACGTCAGAGGCATCGGAGAACCCTGCTTTCTCCCAGATTCAGGAAATGAACCCTTGGCTGAAGGCCTATCCTTTATACTGTCTATTTCTAATTCAACCTCTTTACTAAAATTTGATATTTCACCGAGTTTCCTCGGAATTTTTGGTTCCTGCATGGGTAACATCATAGACACAGACGGTTTTGGAGATGCATATGTATCAGCATGCAGGGAAAACTTGGTCTCCACTGAATCCAAGCCAGATTTTCCAATACGATTTACACCACTGCTTGATTTTTTGGCAGTCGCATAGGACATGGCACTCCCAATGCTTTGCTCTGCTTCAGTAAAAAATTGAGTTGCTGAAGGCAGGTTGGTTATTTGCAGAGGAGACTTCAGCCCTGAAAATTGTGATGATCCTGGGTGTTCAAGTATGAATGGACTGGCTGGTTTCTCAGCAGCCTGTTTTGTAGGTTCATCAGAAACACCTGCTAAATATACAATTATGGACGTGCAATAATCAGATAGTGATTTTTTTTTGTTTTTTACTTGTTAACATAAAGGCATGTATGCAGAAAACTTTCTAGCTCACACTTTGTCATGGCCCACCTTTATTTTCAGATAAATACAAGGTTGAAGAGGTTGTGCGCTCTCTTGGTCGAACTGCTGATCGCTCGAGCATAAGAGGATTGAAACCCTTCTTGTCCATAGTTACACTCTCCTTGTGGCTTTCTTGCAAAATCAACCTCTTTACAGTAGCTTTTGGAGGCTCATAACTAGCCCAACTCTAATAGAGATCATTAAAACAAATGAACACATTAGTTTTGCAAAAGATCTATAAGGAAAAAGTTTCTACAAATGATTTATTTTACTAGACTGTCTTTTGGATACAGCACAAAGCATTCACTATACAAATCTGATTTCCATAAGTTTTGATAAAAGTACAGTGTTTCAACTTATTCCAAAATATGTCAAATTACTTGCCTGAGTTAATAGCCAATTCATTTACATATTTAGGAAAAGAAAAAGGTCTTCCAGCAAAAACCTTACTTGAAAGCAAGCATAGATATTAAGTGCAAAAACCATAGCAAGAAAAGGCTTGTGATATTATGAAAACCAAAATAAGAGACAAAAGATGGAAACATACTCGATCCAGTGAGTCTCTCCTCCTCCTAGCAGTTTCCTGTTCGTTCGTGTTCAAGGCACTTGATTTTCTCCTGGATTGATCTTTACCAGCAGCAGAACCAGAAGAAAGTAAAATATTATGGTTTGGAGTATCACTCCCTTTGGTGGCAATAGGAGAACTGAAAGAAGCATCATAAGGAATCCCAATTGCTTCAAATAACTCCTTTTTTACAGGCTGCTTTTTCACAGAAGGTGAATCTATCTTCAGCAATGTCATTTGTTTTGAGAGACAATCAGACAGTTGCTCAGCAGCTGCTAATTGTGAAGTCATTGCATTATGTAAACTATGCAAGGATTGAACGTGTCTGCAAAGAAGAGCCCCAAGTAAATTTAAAAGTTTGACTACCTTCTGTGGAAAAAGCAAAACTAAATTACATTTATATACGGTCTCCTATTGGTACTTAAAAGCATGCAATATTTCAAAAGGCAATAAAAGAAACCAAACCAATGCTCAAGTCACATGAAAATGTACATGGAAGCAGGATGTATCCATCATTACACACACATAAGAAACCTACAATGGTCATCTAGTGTACCTTCTCTATGCAAGAAGTAGAACTTTATTAATAATAAAAATTATAAATACATGAGAAGATGAGATATCCTCTATCAAAAACACAATAACTGGACCAAGTTAGAACATTTATTCCAATTCAAATGAGTATACCTTGAAGGTCCATATTTGCTCTGGAAGGCTCTTCGACAAGCATGAGCTCCACCAATTTCTCCAAACTTGTTCAGTTCAAGGCCATTAAAATGTCTCTCCAATTCAATTAATCGATTAGTCAGATCCTGAAATAAACAAAAGGATAAAATAACTTATCAACTATCATGTTGCACAACTCCATTGCCAGTAATACAAGTACAGAATTACCTGATTCAATTTTATTATATGTCGCCGCTTCATCTCAAGTTCGGAACTCAACTTTTGTCGATTCCAGAGGTCCCAATACTGGCTGTTAGAAGCTTGCTTCACAATGCCCTCAACATATACTTTCCTCGCCAAAACTGAAACATCAATTGTTAGAGAACATATCACAGCAGCATTACAATTATGCATGATATCAACTTCCTAGCATTCTACATTTTGACAGATTCCAAGAATATGCACTGCTGAGTACTTAGTTTACTTTAATAATACTTGACTATGTCAACGTTCCTCTAGCCTGAATTCATGGCCAAATTTAGACATCTATATTCATACACTTGTAAGTTGCAATGGTGGAAGTCAAATAATCACACAGTTCATGCCATGAAATTATAGATTAAAAAACTACCTTGTACAGTCATGTCAAGAAGATTTTGCACCTCTACAAGTTGTTCATCCATAATTCTCTGCAAAGTTCATAAAACTATTGAGTTTCAACCATTAATATCGCAAAGCAACGAATGAAGAAACTGAAAGCACGCATAGCCCAACAGGGCTAACATCAAGAGTTTAAGAATCATAAACATAAATACTCATATCTTGAAGGTGCTTCCTAGAGACTATTAGAGATACATGCAACAAATTGACTTACAAAACAATTTAATAGGTATAACACCTAGAAATAAGCACATCTATTCAGCCTACAGAGGCCCCATCTATTCATATACATTCCTTTAGACTATGTAAAAATTTAGACTTATTAGAAGTTTATAAGAAGGAAAGAAGGGAAAAATTCATCAACAAGAACACGGAGCAACCAGGAAAAATACATTAGTACCAAGTGTCAGTGCTGAAATTAGAATCCTGTTACCAGCAAAATTATGAGAAGCAACCTTCAATATTTCACCTTTTATAGATGATAAAAAGAACCCTTCAAAATTATGAGAAACAACCTTCTAAATTACTGTGATCCACCATCTTTGAAGCATCACCAATTCTAGTGAAAGGTAGAGTGAGATGTTTTTTAAGATGTTGCCACTGTTTGCATGGCGCCTAAGATAATATCTTGGGTGTTGTGGACATGTAAATATGACAACCCACCCTTAATAAAATGTGGATTGCAATGTAGGAACTATTTCATCTATCATTTTAGGACAAACTTTGTGAAGTCACAATAAACCCTTGGCATGCAAGTGTCAATTTCCATTAAGTATCTACTGAAATATTAGAGGTTTTATTAGAGCCAAAAATTTCTGAAAAAAGTTTTGTTTTTTGGCATTTAATTAGACCAAAGATACATCTATGTTTACCATTTAATTATATCCATAATTGTAAAGCATCAAACTGAACAATCAGACTGTTGTTTCTAATAAGATTTGCATCCATCCCACCCCAAAATAAATAAAATAAAATTCTCTCCTTTTGGAAAATTGGTCTCAGATTTAGGTGGTGATCTTAACCTTATTTTATGGAGAAAAAAGAAAAAGAAAAAAATATTCACCTCATAAATGCAATGGAATTTATGATCTTCTTAATTTGAAGCAGCTCCGAACTTCTGAAGAAATAGTATGAGATTTTGATGAGATTGACTCATGCTTCTCTAGCCAAAAACATACATTTTAGTTCTATTTGGTTTCCACAACGACACAAAAAGAGCATGTAATGGAATATGGGCCGCTTAGACATTCAAAGGTTTTTATTTCACCTCATCCCTAAACCATTTTTCCCCAGCTGTTCTAGATAAACAGCAACAACAACAACAATCATAAATAAACAAATAAAAACTTAGAAAGGACTGCTATTTTCCAAAGTAGTCCATAAAATCATTTTCCTAAAAAGGCCATTTCCTCTTACATATTGTTTGAAATGTATGCTGATGCATGCTTTGTTAGGCCATCTATACATTTTTGTTTTCATTTTCCAGGATAGAAGACAGAAGAAATAACTTTAGGGATAACTTCATGCCCAAAGATGTAATAGCTATTTTCCTAGAAAGCCCATTTCCACATATATATTGTTTGAGGTGTGAGATGTATGTGGATGTGTTCTTTGTTAGGTCATCTCACCAATTTTCTTTTCATTTCTCCAGGATAAAAGACAGATTACATTGGGGATTACTTTGTGGATCAAGTAAAACTAATTAAGAAAAAATTCAGAACCACAACTAGCAAATCAGAATAAATAAAGAATGCATATAAAATTGTAAAGAAAAGTAAGCCAAAAATTAAGTATAAAACAGTACCCTCCACGTTTGGCATTTTTTAGATAAAGTTGCAATGCCTTGCTCCAGCAATTCAACTGAACTTTTCTGTAGAATAGTGCAGGCATCCCTGAAGCCACCCTCTTCTTCTATGGACTGTAGCAGTATATCCAACTCTTTTGTCATCTCTTTAATCTGGATGGAAAGAAATAAAATACTAAGAGGCATGGAAAAGCAAAATGCATATGAGGCACAATTATACAATTAAGAAACTATAAAACATGTATATATATTTATATATGTGAATAAATAATAAGGAAATATTAATTCTTTTAAAGAAAATATGCTGACTTTGCTCTTACAATACAATGATTGAGACACAGCTATTAGTCGTGATAATACTTTTTATCACAAAACTGAAAATTTTAAGAGTTTTGCTGTCATAATAATACTTGCAGAGTTTATAAGCACACAGGTAAATCTTAGGAAGCAACTGATTTAATATTTTCAGACCTTATAAAGCTACCACAATATTGCTGATTTTCCATTTCTACAAATAATATTTTACTACAAGTTTCCAGGAGTAATGGGAACTGATAATCAAAAGTATATAAATTAATTGAAATTAAGTAGGGGATCAGTAGAAAGAAAATAATGATGATGATGATGATAATAATAACATGAGGAAGAAAAGAAAAAAGATAACATCTCCATATTCCAGAAAAATGTTAAGTAAATGCAGATCATGAGACAGTGTGCATTTACATTGCCAAATTGTTTTGATAAATTTGGTTCAGAATTCAGTATCCCAGAGTGGGGCATCGTTCTTTGATTTTCCCTCGATAAATAATGCATTTGGTGAGCAGACTTGCCAAATGTAGCATTTTCCTGTGATGATACTTGCGAGCTGCGAATGGAAGGTAATGATTCAATCTTAATTGATCCTGCTGAAGATCTCTGTCCACCACCACTCTGAATTTTCCTATCAGAAAAATTGAGTGAAGTTGATATACCAGCAGTATCCTTTAACTGAAAACTTTTTCCAGCAAGGTCTCCAGAAAAATTTGTAGCAGCAAGATTAAAACCAGTATTTTCATAGCTTGTAGAAACAGGTGTAACTTTCACATTAGGGTCATTGGAAGAAATGAATTTTCTGCTCGACATCAACTCAGAAGAAGAACTCTGCAAACCAGTTAACCCAAATTTTTCAAGTGATTCCTTGACCATCTCAACACTTGGATGCAAACCCTTTCTATTTGATAGACTACCAGCATCAGCTGGAATTTCTCCAACATAAGAAACAGCACTAGAGCCAAGTCCTGCAAGTTTTTGAGATCCTGTCTTGCTGAGATCCCTTACCACATGATTAGGTCCTTGTAGAAGAGAAGCCCTGGTAGATGAATGCTCAAAATGTGTGCCCTCTCCACCAGAAAGCTGCATTTGTTTACTATCCCTTCCTTGGTAAAGCTTTTGGAAAGGAACTTTTTGTTTCCCATCAGCTTCAGAAGACTGAATGTTTACTTGGAACTCCACTTCCTCTTTATTTTCTACATGACATATTTGATTACCAACATGCCTAGTGAACAAAGACTCATTAGCATCAGGGGGCTTCATGTCAGTTTTAATAGGGAACTCACTACTTCCTTTTCTGTCAATTTCCTTTTTGTTCAAATCCTGAGACTGTAGAGTTGGAGAAACCTGTACTAACTGCTCCTTTCCCATTCCAGAAAAAGGTTTTGATGGTTGAAGTTCTACAGGTTCCACTGCAGAAGCATTGTCTTCTTCGGCAGAAACAACATCAGGTTGAACTGTAGTGTCATTGACACTATGGAAAAACAAATAATTTTCAAACATAGATCAGAATAATAAAGAGATAATGATAATTCTTTCCAGCACTACTAATAACTAAATTGAATACAAGCTAAGATAGCAACAAGAACCACATAATGTTTACACAAAAAACTGTAGAAAATACCTAGCAACGTGGAAAATAACAAGTTTTCCCTCTAGTGTAAGGCACAGAAGAATGCAAAATGGTGACAGTTCCCTCTGTTCCTCAACNGGTATCCCACAAATCATGGGATTTGACCTAGTAATTTATGTTTTTTAATGCTAGGGTTTTCCTAGGATAGCAGTATATATTCTGTTGTAATGTTCAAATTAGAAAATTAATTCCTTTTCAATTTCCAACATGGTATCAGAGCTCTAGGCTCTTTCTGGGATTCTTAGTTTTGTTAGCCTTCATTGCCAATCAATACATCTGTCATTCTTCTGCCAAACAGGTTTATTTCGTCAAGCCTTAAAAGTTTTGTTGGCCTTCATTGCCAATTTTTTCTTCTCCCGTGGGTTTTTTACTTTTGCTCTAGTCATCGCTTCCGTTCATCATTGCAACCTGATTGTTCAAGATGTCAGAAACCAGGGAGACTACAACTATAGCCCAATCAGAAGAGGTAACTCGACCTCAACAAGCAGGAGAATTGCAGAATATTCAAGCCTCCTACAGGTTAGATGGAAAAAACTATCTTAAGTGGTCACAGCTTATCCGTGCAGTGCTGAAAGGAAAGGGAAAGATCAGCCATCTCACAGGTACAGGTCCTAAACCAGGAGATCCTAAGTTTGAAGTATGGGATGAAGAGGATTCTATGATCATGGCGTGGTTGTGGAATTCCATGATTCCAGAAATAAGTGATACATGCATGTTTTTGGCTACTGCAAAGGACATATGGGACGCGATTCAGCAAACATATTCCAAAGCTAAAGATGCAGCCCAAGTGTACGAGATAAAGGTAAAAACTATGGCTGCAAAACAAGGGAATAAAACAGTTACTGAATATGCAAATCAACTGAAAGCCTTGTGGCAAGAATTAGATCACTACCGTGTGATAAAAACAAAGTGCTCTGATGATGCAGCAGTTCTAAAAGGCTTCATTGAACAAGACCGGGTTTATGATTTTCTGGTTGGACTTAATTCAGAGTTTGATCAAGTAAGGATACAGATTCTTGGGAAGCCGGAGGTTCCAAGCTTTAATGAAGTAGTGGCCATAATTCGAAGTGAAGAGAGTAGAAGAGGGTTGATGCTTGAACCACAAGTATTGATAGTTCGGCTATGGTGGCTGATAGTAACAACAAATCAGCCACAAATGTGGAGAAAGGAATAATAACTGATGGAGAAAAAGGTGGTCAGCAAAAAAACCAGAATCGTGATGAGATATGGTGCACTCACTGCAAGAAACCACGCCATACCCGTGAAAGGTGCTGGAAGCTTAATGGAAAGACTTCAAGCCGAGAATGGAGCCAAAAAAGAGGTAAACCACGGAACAATGGACAGGTCCACATCGCTGCTGGTTCACAAGCTGCATTCACATCGCAGGAGCCAAGTAGTTTCAACCAAGACGAGATTGAGAAGCTGAGAACACTGATCAATAGTCTCGGAAAATCTGAAGGATTCTCAGGTACTTGCACTTTGGCAGATTCAAGTGAGATTTCATCTTCCAGTGGGTTAAATACCTCAGGTAAAACCCTTACCAACTCCTGGGTTATGGACTCAGGAGCTACTGATCATATGACCCTTTCATCCAATATTTTTTCTTCCTATACTCCATGCCCAAGTAATAAAAAAATAGCCACAGCTGATGGATCCTTGATCACTGTAGCAGGTTCAGGGAATGTTAAAATAAGTCCCTCAATAACTTTGAAAAATGTCCTTCATGTTCCTAAATTGTCCACAAACCTTGTCTCTATACACAAGCTTACTCAAGATTTACAATGTTATGTGATTTTTGACAGTAGTAATTGTATATTTCAAGAAAAGGATTCAGGGAGGATGATTGGACATGCTAGAGAAAGGGATGGCCTCTACCATCTACAAGCACCAAGTCTGTCAAACAAGACCAGGGGCAGATTACCCTCTTCTTTTATTTCAGAGTCTATCTTGTCCAATAAAGAAAATATTTTACTTTATCATTGTCGACTTGGACATCCATCATTTAGAATTATTAAAACCATGTTTCCTTCTTTGTTTAAGGGTTTAGGTGTTGAAAATTTTCAGTGTGAGGTGTGTGAACTTGCTAAACACAAGCGTGTATCTTTTCCTATTAGTAATAAAAGAAGTTCTGCTCCTTTCTATCTTATCCATAGTGATATTTGGGGTCCATCTACAGTTTCTAGTATTTCTGGAGCAAGATGGTTTGTTTCGTTTATTGATGATTGTACTCGGGTCACCTGGGTTTTTCTGCTTAAACACAAGTCTGATGTCAGTACTGTGTTTCCAAATTTCTGTTCCATGATCAAAAATCAATTTGGGGTTAATATTAAAAGGTTTAGATCAGATAATGCCAGGGATTATTTCAATCAGACTCTTACCCCATTTTTTCATAAAGAAGGGATAGTGCATGAGTCGTCTTGTGTCAATACCCCACAGCAAAATGGGGTAGCAGAGAGGAAAAATGGTCATCTCCTTGAAAAAACCAGAGCTTTGTTGTTTCAAAAAAATGTGCCTAAAGCTTTTTGGGGGGAAGCAATTCTTACAGCCACTCATCTAATAAATCGTTTGCCTTCAAGAGTTTTAGGTTTAAAGAGTCCTATGGACATGCTTTCAATATTTTACCCAGACCTAAAAACTACAAACAATCTTCTTCCTAAAATTTTTGGGTGCCCGTCATTTGTCCATGTTCATAGTCAAAATAGGGGGAAGTTAGATCCAAGGGCTCTAAAATGTGTCTTTGTGGGCTATTCTTCAACTCAAAAGGGATACAAGTGTTACCACCCTCTGTCAAAGAAATTTTACATCTCCATGGATGTCACATTCAATGAAAAAGAGTCTTACTTCACTAATCCTTATCTTCAGGGGGAGAACTCAACTAGGAAAGATAAGGAAGATCTTTTGCAAGATTTTTTGCTTGACTTATCTTCAATTCCAATATCTAATACCTCGAAACCAGCAGCTTCATCTAATTGCACATCTTGTCCTAACCATGTGTCTGCAAGTTCTTCTAAATCTTTACCTGAACCCACACCTATTACTGCATCTGAACCTGAAACTCAACATGAACCAGAAAATACTGATTCTGCTCCTGAGAATGTGCGATTTGGCAAGGTGTTTACTAGGAGGAGGATGGCTGTTCCTGAACCTGTGCAGCTCCAAGAGTCCAACTCAGATCCTTTGAATGAGGTAACAATTTCTAACCATTCATTGCAAGATGAAACTAAATCTACTGTTGATAATGATGACTTGGATGTACCAATTGCCATTAGGAAGGGAACCAGAAAATGTGTAAACCAGCCAGTATACCCTCTTGCACATTATTTGTCATTTAAGAATTTTTCACCATCTCATGGAGCATTCCTTGTAAGCCTAAATACCATCACCATTCCAACCACCTTATCTGAGGCTCTGTCTCATGAAAAATGGAAACACGCTATGAATGTGGAGATGGAGGCATTGAGAAAAAACAAGACTTGGGAGTTAGTAAAATTACCAAAAGGAAAGAAAGCAGTGGGCTGCAAGTGGGTGTATACAATTAAGTATAGAGCAGATGGGTCAATTGAGAGATACAAGGCGCGGTTGGTAGCCAAGGGGTATACTCAAACATATGGAATTGATTATCTAGAAACCTTTGCTCCTGTTGCAAAGATGAACACGGTTAGAGTATTGTTATCACTAGCAGCTAATTATGGTTGGGATTTGCAACAGTTTGATGTCAAAAATGCTTTCTTACACGGGGAGCTAGAAGAAGAGATTTATATGGAGGTTCCACCGGGATATGGGAAGAATTTGGCTGCTCATACAGTGTGTAAATTGAAAAAGGCATTGTATGGCCTTAAGCAATCACCACGGGCATGGTTTGGGAGATTTGAAAGAGTTATGTTAGCTATGGGATATAAACAAAGCCAAGGGGACCATACATTATTCATCAAACACTCTCCATCAGGGGGAGTTACAGCCCTACTGGTGTATGTTGATGACATAATAGTGACAGGAGATGATGTTAAGGAGAAACAAGTCTTGAGTCATTGTTTGGCTAAGGAGTTTGAGATCAAAGCATTAGGAAGACTAAAGTATTTTCTCGGGATTGAGGTTGCTCACTCTAGGCAGGGAATTTTTATTTCTCAACAAAAATATGTTACAGATCTTCTCAAGGAAACTGGCAAAACTGCATGCAAACCAGCAAGCACTCCCATGTATCCTAATCTTAAACTTGGGAAAGCAGAGGAGGATGCTGCAGTAGATAGAGAAACATACCAACGTCTGGTAGGAAGACTCATTTATTTGTCTCACACGCGACCAGATATAGCATATGCAGTAAGTGTGATTAGTCAGTTTATGCATAGCCCGAAGGAAGTTCACTTACAAGCAGCTCATAGAGTACTACAATATCTAAAGGGAACACCGGGGAAAGGTATCTTGTTTAGAAGAAATGGAGGATTGATACTTGAGGCATATACAAACGCTGATTATGCTGGATCCATTGTTGATAGAAGATCAACATCGGGATATTGCACCTTTCTTGGTGGGAATCTTGTGACATGGAGAAGTAAAAAACAAAATGTGGTAGCAAGGTCAAGTGCAGAGGCTGAATTTCGGGCAATGGCTCAAGGTGTGTGTGAGCTACTTTGGTTGAAGATCATTCTTGGAGATTTGAAGATTAAGTGGGATGGTTCTATGAGACTCTATTGTGATAACAAATCTGCAATCAGCATAGCTCACAACCCAGTTCAACATGACCGAACAAAGCACATAGAAGTAGACAGACACTTTATCAAAGAGAAGCTGGAGAGTGGACTGATTTGTACACCTTACATATCTACACATGGTCAACTTGCTGATGTTCTTACCAAAGGGTTGAGTAGCCCTGTTTTCCAGACTTTTGTATCCAAGCTGGGAATGGAGAATACCTATTCACCAGCTTGAGGGGGAGTGTGAGAAAACAGTAGCTATTTTAGGAAGTTATTTAGAGTATATATTGTATCCTTAGAATTAGGCCTATTTTAGCTAAGTTTTCTAAGTTTCCAATTATGTTAAAGGTATCCCACAAATCATGGGATTTGACCTAGTAATTTATGTTTTTTAATGCTAGGGTTTTCCTAGGATAGCAGTATATATTCTGTTGTAATGTTCAGATTAGAAAATTAATTCCTTTTCAATTTCCAACAAAGATGCATTACATACTAACATGATGTAGCAGCCTTTAAAAATAGTAACCAATCATATACATAGTTGATCCTGAATTAATTGCTTTCAGATGATTAGAGCACTTGAAAAGGAGTTTCTGATCCAATGATTTATAAGATCTTCAAATAGACAACTAAAATACTAGATTTAACTTGGTAATTACAAAATGATGGCCCCTTATCCACAAGCAACAAAATTAAAGCAGGACAACTTAATAGATCCAGTTTTTACTTGTTACTCCACAGGATAAAATTGATCACCTTGAAGCTCTATTCTAGGTAGCCAATTATCACGTTGAATATCAACAATAGCAACTTCTTTCTCCTCTCCTAGCGACCAACCAAGATAAACAAGATGCTGATCCATATTCTTCTTGTTTGTAATAATTGCAAGTTCACTGTAATAAAAATTAATATATATATAGCGAAAAAGAAAGAAGAAGAAAGTTTTCACATTTTTGAGAATGATACATATTGCAGATATTAGAAACACAATAACAAGAAGTCATCAACAGTAACAGGAGTAAATGCACTTCGCTAACATATAAATAGGATGTACAGGAAAAAAGAATTACCAAATCATCAAGTTTTCCTAATTTAATATGATTAAAAAGCAATAAGTCAAGGTCTGACCATGACAAGTACCAGTGAGTTGATATTAAAAGATAGATACATTGAAGAAGTAGAAAGAAAGAAAAAGAAAATCTTAAACAAAGGACATATTGTAGCTTTGAAAATGAATGTAGAGATGAAATCTACCACTAGCATTTGCAGGAAAACAACATTTCCCCTGTTTACAAGGGAGATGTCTGGGATTGGTCCCATAGGATGTGAAGGTTTTGAACTGGGGCAGTCTTACACCACTATTTATGTCAAGAAAAAAGCTCAAGATTTAATTAAAAAATTACTCCTATCACCAAGTAATCAATATATTATAGAAGCTTTCAAATTCTTCTTTATATTCAGCATCTTTATATACCACTAGATTTGATTTCTGGAAATCATAGGATAAAGTTAAGTCTGAACGTCAGATCATATACACATCCCAAAAGACATCAGCAAACAGTCTGGACAACGTGAACTTAAAACTCCAAAAATATATTAAGCCAGTTAAAAGCAGCACTAAAAAAAAAATAGTAAATCATTCTTACAATGTCAAAAGGGCACAATTTCAGCAATATAAATAAAACACACATACCATTGCTCCAAATAGCTCAATAATAAATAAGGTCCACTTCCAAACGGAAGAATGTCATCAACGACACCAGAAAACAAATCATAGAAAGATATCGTGACTGGCTTGCAAGAAACCTACAAGAAAAGTTTCATAAAATGAAGGCCCGAAGCAAGTGATGTTATATTCTTTGATGCAACTAAACATGTAATAATAAAGAGTAATGTTGGCTCAAAAATAATTATTACTTGGCAAAAGCACACCAGTTTTACTACTGCAAAATCTCTATTTTCAACATGGTTACTTAAGTAGACGTCAAAAATCTCTCTAAATCTTGTTATGGCATTCTAATTGGGGGTAAAGAGTTGATTGATAAAGATTGGAACATTGTTGTTTCTTATGCTTACAAGGATTTTTTTTTTCCCAAAAAAAATATGCTTACACCAAACTTTAATTTGGAAAACATCTTAGCCTACTCTTGGTTAAGAATGCTCGCTAAGAAGTTATGAATTTACTTAGAGAAGATTGTATTGCGCATTGCTTCCTTAGGGAATTTCTGTTGTAGTTTTTTATTTGGGCTTAGGCCCCCATTTTTACCAACTTACAACCAATCAATATAAATCCTTAATACAATTGACTGATTCAGCAACACTAAGTTCTGTTGGAATATACAGATCTGATTAGGATAATAATCCAAATCAAATAATATGTTATAAGTAATTTTTTTTTAAATTAAACTTTGGGAGCTAAATTTGGGCTTAAACTTTAAACTCAAAATTCGAGCCCGATATTCAAGTCCGAGGCTTAATACCCATAAAGCTAGGCATCGAGCCTTAAAATTTGAAGTATTGGCCGACCTATTCTGGCCTAAATTCTCTATTCAACCCAAAAAAGTCCAACCTGAACCCGCCGAAGCCCAAAGTTTTGGACTCGAGTTGGGCTGGGCTGCTCGAATTTACACCCCTAGAAGCCAAATGTACTTTTGATTTCGCCAAAGTTGAATATTTGGGACATGTGATTTCCCACGATAGAGTAAGTACTGATCCAGCAAAGATAGCAGTAGTCCACAATTGGCACCGGCTAACCACTGTGTGCGAGGTACGTGGGTTCCTTGGGTTGGC
>QANX01007058.1:88084-123017 GCA_003254975.1 Ochetophila trinervis | reverse complement strand
CGAACATCCATTCTAGAAGAGCGCTCGATGCCCACATCAGAATGTGTCTGAGGTAAGAAGTTTTCATGGTTTAGCTGACTTTTATAGAAGGTTTGTGAAGGACTTCTCTACCGTAGCTGCTCCTTTGAATGAGATTGTCAAAAAAGAAGTAGGTTTTAAATGGGGTAAGGAACAAGAACATGCATTTCAAACTTTAAAAGATAAGTTATGTTCTGCTCCCATTCTTGTTCTACCTAATTTTGATAAGATGTTTGAGGTTGAATGTGATGCTTCTGGGATTGGTATAGGTGCTGTTTTGATGCAGGAAAAACGTCACGTTGCATACTTTAGTGAGAAACTAAATGGACCTCAACTCAAGTACTCAACATATGACAAGGAGTTGTATGCACTATTTCGTGCCCTGGAGGTGTGGCAACATTATTTGCTTCCAAAGGAGTTTGTGATTCATACCGATCATGAATCTCTCAAACACATCAAGGGACAAGGAAAGCTCAACAAGAGGCATGCAAAGTGGGTTGAGTTCATAGAGAGTTTTCCATATGTGATCTGCTACAAGCAAGGTAAGAAGAATGTAGTAGCTGATGCATTATCTCGAAGGTATGTCCTCATAACTACATTAGCTTCTAAGTTGTTAGGTTTTGAGCAATTGAAAGACATGTACGCAAGTGATTCTGATTTTAAGGATATTTATGTTGCATGTGAACAAGGTGCCTTTAATAAGTTCTATAGACATGATGGTTTTCTGTTTCGTGGTTCAAGAATTTGTGTGCCTAATTGCTCTGTTAGAGAATTGCTTGTTAGAGAATCGCATAGTGGTGGTTTAATGGGTCATTTTGGTGTGCACAAGACTTTAGATGTTTTAGTTGAACACTTTTATTGGCCACATATGAAAAGGGATGTTCAAAGAATTTGTTCTCATTGTATTGCATGTAAACATGCCAAGTCTAAGTCTATGCCACATGGGTTATATACACCTTTGCCTATTCCTAATGAGCCTTGGGTTGAATTATCCATGGATTTTGTCCTTCGATTACCTAGAACTAGGAAGGGTAGGGATAGCATATTTGTGGTTGTTGATAGATTTTCTAAGATGGCACACTTTATTGCATGTCATAAGACTGATGACGCTACAAATATTGCTGACTTGTTCTTTAGGGAGGTTGTAAGATTGCATGGAGTGCCTAGAACTATTGTGTCTGATAGGGATGTGAAATTTTTGAGTCACTTTTGGAGAGTTTTGTGGTGTAAGTTAGGTACTAAATTGTTGTATTCTACTACTTGTCATCCACAAACCGATGGTCAAACGGAGGTAGTTAATAGGACTCTTGGTACTTTGCTTCGTGCTATTGTTGGTAAGAATTTGAAAACTTGGGAATATTGTTTACCTTTTGTTGAATTTGCATATAATTGAACTATTCATTCTTCTACAGGTTTTTCACCATTTGAGATTGTGTATGGTTTTAATCCTTTAACTGTGTTGGATTTGATGCCTTTACCTTTGAGTGAAATTGCTAGCTTAGATGGACAAAAGAAGGCGGACTTGGTTAAGACTATACATGAGAAGGCGAGGTTGCAAATTGAGAAGCGTAACCGTCTAACTGTTCAAAAAGCAAATAAGGGGCGAAAGCAAGTAATATTTGAACCAGGAGATTGGGTTTGGGTACACATGAGGAAGGATATGTTTTCTAACCAAAGGAAGTCTAAGTTGGATGCTAGAGGCGATGGACCTTTTCAAGTTCTCGAGAGAATCAATGACAATGCATACAAGATTGATCTTCGAGGTGAGTATAATGTGTCTGCATCATTCAATGTTGCTGATCTTTCTCCTTTTGACATGGATGCAGATTCGAGGATGAATCTTTTTGAGGAGGGAGGGAATGATGTGGGCATCGAGCGCTCTTCTAGCATGGATGTTCGTGGTGAAGACATTGTCCTGCCAAGTGGACCAGTGACGCGTTCTCGAGCTAAGAAGATCAAAGCGGGAATGCGTGGACTTGTCAAGAGAATAATTGATGAAGATCGATTCAAGTATCCACATGATCCAAACACTTTCATGAGGCATAATGATGATTTAAGCGTGATGTCCAAGCAAGGAATGAAGGTGGTAATGCTGCTTGGGAGTTGCGAAGACGAAACGACATAATTTTAGCCATTTTTGGATTTCAATGGCAGTTTTGTTATTTAGCTATTTTCGGATTATAATGGCAGTTTCATAATTATTGCTATTTTCAGATTATAATGGCAGTTTTGTAATTATTTCTATTTGCGGATTATTTTTATTTAGGGTTAGTTTTTAGCTTTAGGATTACTTTTCTAATTATTTTATGGCCTAGATTGATTCTTAACCTAACCCTAATATCTATATAAAGGGGGGGGGGGGGTTACTAGCTTGAAGGCAACTTTGATTATTGATTATATAGAATCTATTCTTGTTTTCAACAAGACTTGTGTGTTCCAAGTGAGGATAGTTCTTCTTCTAGTTGTTGCATTTGGGAATTGATCTTCTTATCAAAGGTATTTACTTTGTGGCGAATTTCAATTTCATTCTTTGCCTTCTAATTATTGTTGCTAGATACAATTGTTATGTAGAGGTGCTATAGGGTGGGTTTTTACGTAGGGTTTGTTGCATATCATCTTGTGTGTTGGGATTACAGTTTTTTTAAGCTTGGGGTTCCGCATCACCTCCATATTCTTTTTAATCTAAAGTAATGGAAATTGAAAAACATAACAATAATAAAGGAATTTGAATATGGTATTGCATTCAATTCTAATGTTATCACTTGAAAACTATCATCCTTGAATATGTTATTTTTTAGGCACGGAATTGGGCTGTCTAAATCCTCTCTAATATGTAAGCAAACAAAATTATGACAACCAATTTGAAGAAAAAAATCAACTTTTGATCTTAGATATCAAAGTGTTACAACAAGGTAATTTGTATGCTTGTTTGCTCCTCTAAATAATTACAAACAAAGAAAACCACATTAGAGAACCTAAAAAACCACCAGATAGATAAGGTAGTAACTAGACACATAAAATATTTCTCAAATTCGAATCTATAACCAGCATTATTAGTGAATACAACAACAGTGATAACATAAACATAACAATTCTTTTGTTTTTCAAAACATAACAGTTTGGTTATGGAAGCAAACACATAAACTCCCAATACAACACCAAAACAAAAACAAAAATAAAACATGAAACAAAAAATCACAGCAATAAAGGGGAAATGTGATGAGAAAAGCCATACCGGAGAAGGCTTGGTCCGCAGAGCTCGGGGAAGGGGGGTGGGTGCGATGGGGGAGGGGGCTCGGGGAAGGGGGCTGGGTGTGAAGCTCGGGGGCTCGAGGGCTCGGGGAAGGGGGCTGGGTGCGAAGCTCTCGGGGAAGGGGGTTGGGTGCGCTGCTCAGGGGCTCGGGTGCTTGGGGAAGGGACCTGGGTGCTCTGGGGGTTCGGGGAAGGGGCTGGGTGCGATTGGGTTCGGGGGCTCGGGGAAGGGGGCTGGTTGCACTGCTTAGGGGCTCGGGGGCTCAGGGACGGGGGCTGGGTGCGATTGGGTTCGGGGGCTCGGGGAAGGGGGCTGGTTGCACTGCTCAGGGGCTCGGGGAAGGGGCCTGGGTGCACTGGTTGTGCAGTTCAGGGGCTCAGGGACTCGGCGAATGGTTTATGGGTGCGAAGCTCGCCGAACTAGGAGAAGGGGGCTGGGTGCGCAGCTCAGGGGCTCAGGGGCTCGGGGAAGGGGCTGGGTGCGGGCTAAAGGGCTCGGGGAAGGGGCGGGTGCAATGGGGGGAGAGCTAAATTGTTATTTTAAAAAAACCTAACTAATTTAACCGGTAGTTTTTACCGGTTGTATCACATACAACCATAAAAGAGTTGTATTTTAGGAATTCCCGTCTATGTGTCATGCTTGTTCATTGTCCCACAAAGATCTTAGGATAATCTTCCTTTAGAGCTTTTTGTTAATCATCAAATCTCAACGAACAAGATAACCTTTGTGAATTCTATATTTTATACTTATAACTCCAATTAATTTTATTTTATTTTTGGTCTTCTGCTTTTCTTTTTGTTTTTTTCTTTTTTTTTGGGTTTTGGTTTTTTGTTGTTTTTGTTATTATATATGCAGAGAGACAAGCTGATATTTTGGAGGTGTTGATTTGAAGTCAAATATTTGGAAAATGAAGCTTGTAATGCTCCACTGAGCGCTACGAGAGTTGCTAAGGTTTGTCTAAAAGAGAAAATGAACCAAAACTAAAATGTTGATTTGAAGTCAAATATTTGAAAAATGAAGCCTGTAATGCGCCACTGAGCTCTATGAGAGTTGCTAAGTGATAAGCATAAGCAGTGATAATCATGTAAACTGAATTTGTTATTATCTAGGTAGTTAAGCTATTGTTTAGTAAATAACTTTTGTACTTATTTTTGTTGACTTATTAAGTATATATATGTACCTAAACATCATACGTGAATATATTGAATATTACATTGTTTCAATTTATTATAGTTTCATTTCTTTCATGGTATCAGAGCATTCAAAGACTCAAGTCATGGCTATCACAGTTTCTTCCAACAAGATCCCACAATTAAGCTAAGTAACCTTGTCAAACTATAATTTTCCGTTCAAGCTAGAAAACAACAATTATTTGCTTTGGAAATCACACATACTACTTGCTGTAATTGGAAGCAATTTGAAGGCTTCATTACAGGAGAAATTGAAGAACCACCTTTGAAACTTCATTTTAATACTGGAGAAGGCAGTAGCTCATCCACGAGCATGGCAATCAATCCCGATTACTTGATGTGGAGATGACTTGATTAGGCTCTCCTCGGATGGATGATGTTTTCAGTCTCTCTTGAAGTACACGGTCAGATCAACACTCCCTTGACAACTCTTCAGCTTTGGAAATCATTGGAGAAACTGTTTGGAAGCCAATCCTAGGCCAAAATGATGCAGTTGAAGTTACAATTCCAATCAACAAAAAAGGGTTCACTCAACATGAGTGCCTACTTCTCAAAAATGAAAGAGCTAGCTGATAATCTCACCATGGTAGGTAATTCTATTTCACAAGATGATTTTGTTTTACATTTGCTCCAAGGATTGCCGATGGAATATGATCCCATAGTGGCCAATATAATATCTACTCGTGAACCATTGGAAATTGAGGAAATCCAAGTCATATTATTAAGCCAAGAAATAAGAATGCAGCAAGCTGCTATTGAAGTCGCACATGTTGCTCATATGGCTGACCAAAATATCAACAAAGATTATCAAAAACAAGATTTTGGAGAAACCAGTATGCAAAGTTGAGGTCGTGGTGGTATAAGAGGCCGAGGACATGGACGTGGCAGAGGAGGAGGACAAAGATGAGGCTCCAAATATTTTTGTCAATTGTGTGAGACACCAGGACATACAGTTCTTGGATGCTGGTACAGGTTTGACAAAAACTTCACAGGCAATCATAAAAATCAGAACTCCTTTACTTTTTATACATCTCCTGAAATTATTGCTAATCCTGAATGGTTGGTTACTAGACAGTGGCTCTACTAATCATGTCACTGCAGATCAATCCAACATCCATCAAAAATCTGAATATGAAGGATTTGAGAAGCTTACCATCAGAAATGGTCAAGGTTTGCCTATTACTCATACGGGCTCTTCATATATTAATTCTCCGCAAAAAAGAGTACTCTTGCGAGATATTTTGCATGTTCCAGAAATTAAAAAAAAATCTTTTGAGTATTTCTCATTTAACCAATTATAATGATACAGTTATTGAATTTGATTCTCAAAATGTTTTTGTGAAGGATTAGGTTACGAAGAGGGTAATCTTACAAGGCACACTTAAAGATGGTTTGTACAGAATCAATCTACCCAATGTCAAATCCTCTACTAAGCCAATTAATCAAAGCTTTGTTTCCTCTAGTTTATCTAATAAATTGACCTGGCATTATTGTCTAGGTCATCCCTCATTTGATGTGCTTAGGACTCTTGTTTCTCAATATAATGATTTTCATGTTGATTTATATAAATATAATGATTTTTGCTCATCTTTCCAACTAGGCAAACTCCATAGATTACATGCACCAACTTCAGTCACTAAAAGCAAAGCCCCACTGGATCTTGTCTTCTCTGATGTGTGGGGCCCAGCACCTGTCTTGTCTGATGATGGGTATTAATATTATGTCGTATTTGTAGATGACTTTTCTAGATACTCTTGGATATATCCAATGAAAATAAAATCTGAAGTTTCAAAAATATTTTTACAATTTAAAACAATGGTGGAAAATTTATTTTAAGCAAAAATTAAAATTTTTCAATCTAATTGGGGAGGAGAGTTTCGACCTCTCAAGACTCTTTTATCAAATTTTGAAATTATTTTTCAACATCCTTGTCCACATACACATAATCAAAATGGTAAAGTGGAACGAAAACATAAACATATAACAGAGACTACTTTATCACTTTTAGCACACAGTCATTTACATATGTCATATTGGTGGCATGCTTGCTCTACAGCAACCTTTTTAATTAACAGACTACCTACTAAAGTTCTCAATTTTAAGTCACCATATGAAATTTTATTTCACAAATCTTTTAATTATAAAATTTTGAAAGTTTTTGGATGTGAATGCTTTTTATTTTTGAGACCATACAGACAAAATAAATTTTCTTTCCATTCTGAAGCTTGTATTTTCATTGGATATAGTCAAAATCATAAAAGGCTACAAATGCCAAAGTCTATCTACGGGTAAGATATATATTACACCCAATGTTACTTTTAATGAAAATAAATTCCCTTATTTTCCTCACCAACCCGTGTCCTCTCACAAGTCCCCACCCACTAACATTTCTTTCAATCTTATCCAATTTTCTTTTCAGGATCAACATGATGACTTGTCATCTTCAAGTGTGCCATAGATTCCCTCATCCACATCTAATCAAATCACAACAATATTAAGAGATGACAACTAACAACTGCTTCTCCTATCTACCCAGTTCCCAACTCCACGCCACAAACAGATCATCCCATCATCGACGCTCCTTCGTCCACATCTCAGTCCCCAACCCCCTCTAGAATTCCTCTCTTGCCAAATTCCACTATTCATAACAGTCTTTTGGCCCCATCTGGTGTTCACCTCACTGACCAATTGCCCACTCTCAGTCATCCATCAAAGCATCCTATGCAAACACGTTCTAAGATAGGAATTACTAAGAAAAAATGACAGGACCCACCCCGGAAATCCCTCCAGATTCTCCGGAGAGGCCCCGCCTGAGGAAGATTCCACCAGAACCCTTCAGGGTAGCCAACAGAATCTTCCTCCGAAAAGGGATTTAATAAACAACTAAAACAATAAATAAGACGAAAAGTAAGACAAGATATGCATCGCAACCAATATCAACTAGTAATACTGAAATAAATAATAAAGTATTATATGAAGTATGTGGGAATGACAGAGCCACTAAAAGTGATAGACAGAAAAATATAAATAATACAAATCCAACAATAAACGAAAATAAAGGAAAAAAAAAGTATAATACATAAGAAGAAGCGGTAGCGGAAGTCAAGTACAGATGTGATGCTGGCAGTAGCTCACGAGGACCTGCAGCTAGGACCTAGGGAACGAAGTTAAAACACAAAACGTGAGATATAAAATCTCTGTGAGTGCTCCTAGGTATCTACAAAATATAAGCTCAGTAGTTAAAATTATTTTCACTCAAACCTCACGTCACTCAGTTGAAAGGTTCCCCGTTTTGAAAATCATTTTGCAAAACCCTTAGTTTATCCCCAAAATCATTAAATCATTATAACTGGTTTAAGGGGCGAAAACTGCATTCAAAATGTTTATTAAAATCACAACTCAATCACCAAAACCATATAATCTCAACAAGAAATATTTAAATTATTTGAAAACATGTTTGTATAAAATGGCAGGTAGAAACATTTGCTAAATCCAAACCGATATAAACCAAATACCATTTAAAATCGTATGAATCCAAAACCATATCCAAATCCATAAATCAAATCATATCAATCCAAATCATATAAATCAAATCCATATAAATCCAAATCGTATGAATCCAAATCCATAAATCCAAACCATATAAATCAATCCAGTACCACATCAAAGTATCGTTGCCGTGTGACCCTCAGCGTCTCAACAAGAAATATTTAAATTATTTGAAAACATGTTTGTATAAAATGGCAGGTAGAAACATTTGCTAAATCCAAACCGATATAAACCAAATACCATGGGCTCCAACCCATAAATTCAAAATCGTATGAATCCAAAACCATATCCAAATCCATAAATCAAATCATATCAATCCAAATCATATAAATCAAATCCATATAAATCCAAATCGTATAAATCCAAATTCATAAATCCAAGTCTTATAAATCAAATCATATAAATCAATCATATAAATCCAACTCATATAATCCAAATCCATAAATCCAAACCATATAAATCAATCCAGTACCACATCAAAGTATCGTTGCCGTGTGACCCTCAGCGTCCTGACGGCGTCACAGGCGGGGGGAGGGGGGTAAACTCATCACAACGAACCGGCGTCCCAAATCCGTCATGGCAGGATCCTCATCATCTCTCTCCCGACACGTGTCCGCAGCAGAGGATGGCATAATAATAATATAGCGCGCAATAATCCGTACATCTCAGTCATCATACAATACCGTGTGGTACTCCTCAAAATCATGAAACATTTCAAAATCATTTCCGAGATCATCGATCATCGGATTTTATAAAATTTCTCAAATTCCTTTACCTTTAAAAATATCACAGTAAATTCAACGATTTTCCAAAAACTTCTATTTAGAAAATTTTTAAAAACAATCAAACCTTTAGTTATTAGAAAAGTTGCCCCACAACTTTATTAAATTTGACAAAAGCTCAAATCACATTAAATTCACCAAATTTTTCACAAGCTGTAAAATATCCGAAAACTTCCAAATTCATTAAACAATCAATCAAAACACAAATTTCTATTGATTCCAAATAAATAGGAAATTCATCAAATCATAACATGAAACTCATGCAAATATTTAAATCATCAAAAACATATTTAATAAATAAAATTTAATGCATAAGGAAAATTCAATTCAAACAAATTTATAGAATTCAAATCAAATATAGCATAAATTCCCAAATGATTTAGAAAATAAATGCACTCACTGGTCTGACGCGTGCTCCTGCTGGATCTCCGATCCAGCCCTTGAACGTGTACGAGCACCTAAAAAGAATTTACCAAAAATTCTTTTAATTACCAAAAATTAACTGAATGCTCACAGGAGTTCTCTAAGTCTCCAATTACAAGATTAAAACTCTAATTACAAGATTTCCCAACAATTTCAGTAATTACGAAAAATACCACAATATTTTCAGAAATTATGAAAATGTCCCAAATTGGCAAAAATGCCCAAAATACATGGATTTTCCCGTTTCAATTCCGATTTCAACAAACTTTATACCGAAAAGAAGTTGAAGATGAAAGGAACGAGAAGCTACCTTCAATTTCAAGATTCGTCGCAGCAACTGATCGGAATTGGTCCCGGAAGATCGGACCTCGGCCGGGATTGTGCGGTTTTGAATCCGATCAAAATTAGATCAAATTGAAGGTACAACAAGCTTGCCCACGACCCTAGGAACGCATTGCAACGGGTGGTGAGCACTCACTCGCCGGAAAAGGACGAGATCGGCGGCGGTGCGTTGAGGAAGACAGCGGCGGCTGTGGGCGTGTGGTGGTTGTCGGAGCTCGGGAAAGTGTAGATCTGGTCTCCGGCACAGTCTAAAGCTCGTGGTGGTGGCTGTGTCATGCCACTCGCCGGCGATCGGAGTAGATCGGGGTGGAAATGTGGCTGTCACGGTGGTTTTTCCAAGAATTTGCGGCCGTTTTCTTCCGTGCTCCAGCGGTTTTCTGGGTCAATCTCGGTACCAAAATGTAGATCGTCGCACCAGCTTTCCAACGGTACCAAGAACGCTCCCTAACTCCACCGGAACAGTGAGATCCGGCAGGCCAAAGATAGTGTCGCGACTGTGCACGGTTGCGCCGGCTCTCGGTTTCTTTGTGATTTCCTACGATCTGGGTCATTTCACGGTGAACCACCGGTACGGGGAGGAAGAGGAGATTGCTGGCTTCTATCTAGGGGTGGTTGTCGGCCAACTCCGACCATGGTGTGGTGGCTGCTGGCGTGAAAAGGTGGCTCGGCGAAGGGGAAGGGGAGGTGTCGGGTTTGGGCTGGAAAATTCCAAATTTTTGGCAAATTTAAAAAGATGAAGACAGGGTAAAACGATCATTTCTCACCCATAAATATCAGTCTTTGCCAAATTACCAAAAAGCCCCTCACACTAAAACGACCATAACTTCCTAGTCTTAACTCCGAATCAAACGTACTACTAGTCTACGGACTCATATCGATAAGTTTTACGCAACGGTACCAAAGTCAAAATCGAAATATAACCACACAAAAAGTCAACCCTATGGCCCACTTAAGGTCAACTGGTCAAACTTAAAAGTTTTACTATTTTTCTCAAAACGGGATGTTTCAACCTACCCTCCTTACAAGAATTTCGTCCACGAAATTTAAGTCTTACTTCACTGGAAAAGGTAGGGATACTGCTGCAACATCAACTCCTTAGGTTCCCAAGTCGCCTCTTCCACGCCATGGTTCTGCCAAATAACCTTAACGATCGGGATTGTCTCGTTACGCAAAACATTCTCTTTCTCATCCACGACCTTAACGGGCTGCTCCTCATAAGAAAAATCCTCACGTAGATTGATAGCTAGCGGCTCTAGTACGTGAGAAGGGTCTGGCAAGTACTTTCGAAGCATGGAGATGTGAAACACATTATGGACCCGTGAAAGTTCCTCAGGTAAGTCTAGCTCATAAGCAAGTGGGCCCACTCTCTTAGTTATCTCATACGGTCCAATATATCTCGGACTTAACTTTCCACGTCTACCGAAACGTATGACATCTTTCCAAGGAAATAGCTTCAAAAAAGACCCATTCTCCAACCTCAAACTCAAGATCCTTTCTTCTTCTATCTGCATAGCTCTTTTGCCTGTCTTGAGCTATCTTCAAACGATCTCTAATGACCTTTACCTTATCAATTGTCATCTGTACATACTCAAATCCGATGAGCTTTCTTTCACCCACTTCATCCCAACACAACGGCGTCGGACATTGTTTTCCATACAGTGCCTCGTATGGTGACATTCCAATGCTGGCATGGTAACTGTTATTATAAGTAAACTCAGCCAAAGGTAAGTGAGATTCCTAATTCTCCTTAAACTGCAGTACACACGACCTCAACATGTCCTCCAAAGTTTGAATCGTCCTCTCTGATTGCCCATCTGTCTGAGGATGAAAGGCAGTACTAAAAAGTAGTTGAGTGCCAAGTGCTTCTTGTAATTTCTTCCAAAACCTTGAAGTGAACCTTGGGTCTGTGTCCGACACTATAGATACTAAAACTCCATGTAAGCTCACTGTATGGTTCACAAACAGCTCGGCCAACTTCTGAAGTGATAATGTCTCACGAACAGGTAGGAAATGTGCAGACCTGGTTAGTCGATCAACAATTACCCAAATTCCATCATGTTTCCTTAGAGTACGCGGCAGCTTAAATACAAAATCCATGGTAATATGTTCGCACTTCCAAACAGGAATAGGTAAGGGTTGTAGCAATCCTGAAGGTTTTTGTCTTTCAACCTTCACCTGTTGACATATCAGACATCTAGAGACATACTCTGCTATCTCTCTTTGCATTCCAACCCACCAATAATGTGGTTTTAGAGTTCGATACATCTTGGTGCTGCCGGGATGCATAACATAAGCGGAATTGTGAGCTTCATCCATAATATCTCTCTTAAGCTCTTCATTTGTAGGTACACACAGACGAGTACCCATCACTAAAGCTCCGTCAAGTCTCACAGAGCAGTCGCTCCTCAAATCTTGCTCAACCTCTCTTCTGATTTATAGTAACTGTGGATCCCGGAGTTGAACTTCAAGAACACTGTTGATAAGAACTGGACGAACTTGAAAATTCTAAGAGACACCCTGAAAGATGAGTGGCCATCTCAACACCTAGCTTCCTTAATTCCAACATTAAAGGAAGCTGCACTGATTGCACATACGCTAGAGAACCTGTAGCTTTCCTACTCAAAGCATCAGCTACCACATTAGCCTTTCCAGGGTGGTAGTCGATCGTACAGTCATAATCTTTTATCAACTCCATCCACCTTCGTTGCCTTAGATTAAAATCCTTCTGAGTGAATAGATACTTCAAGCTTTTGTGATCTGTGAATATTTGGCAAATGGTTCCATACAAATAATGCCTTCAAGTCTTGAGCGCGTGTACAACTGCTGCTAGCTCTAGATCATGAGTGGGGTAGTTCAACTCATGTTTCTTCAGCTGTCATGAAGCATAAGCCACTACTTTCCCATGTTACATAAGCATACATCCTAAACCCTGATGTGCAGCGTCGGTGTAGACTACAAATCCTTCGTCACCCTCGTGTAACGTAAGCAATAGTGCCGTAGTCAATCTTTTTTTTTTCAACTCTTGAAAGCTCTCTTCACATCTATCGTCCCATACGAACTCAACATCTTTTCTTGATCACTGGTGAAGTGGTCCGGCTATCTTTGAGAAGGCTTCTATGAAACGCCTGTAGTAACTAGCTAAGCCAAGAAAACTCTTTACTTCTGTAACGGTACTCGGTCTCTCCCAGTTCAACACTGCCTCAACCTTTTGAGGATCTACAAAAATCCCATCTGCTGAGACAACATGACCAAGAAATCCTATTCGATCTAGCCAAAACTCACATTTGCTGAACTTGGAGTACAGCTGATGTTCCCTCAAGGTCTGCAATACTCGTCTCAAATGTCTCTTGTGCTCAAATTTGTCCCTCGAATAGATCAAAATGTCGTCTATGAACACAATGACAAATTTGTCCAAATAGGGTCGAAAAACTCTATTCATCAAATCCATGAATACTGCTGGAGCATTTGTCAATCCAAAAGCATCATTAGGAACTCGTAGTGTCCATAGAGGGATCTAAAGGCTGTCTTTGGAATATCAGATTCTCTAATCCTCAACTGATGATATCCTGACCTCAGATCAATCTTCAAAAATACTTTAGCTCCTTGCAACTGATCAAACAAATCATTAATACGTGGAACTGGATACTTATTGCGGATGGTCACTTTGTTCAACTGTCGATAGTCAACACACAACCTCATCGAACCATCTTTCTTCTTTACGAACAAAACTGGCGCTCCCCATGGTGAAACACTCGGACGAACAAAACCTTTATCAACCAGGTCTTGTAACTGCTCTTTCAGCTTTTTCAGTTCTGCTGGAGCCATCCTATAAGGTGGTAACGATATAGGAGTGGTACCCTTGACTTGGTCGATCCCAAAATCAATCTCCCTTTTTGGAGGTAATCTAGGAAGATCTTCGGGAAACAAATCTGAATAATCTTTCACCACAGGTATATCCTCTAGTTTGATCTCACTGACTCTGGTGTTGATCACATGAGCTAAATACCCGACACAACCTTTATGTAACAAACGACGAGGCAGAGATCAAACATGTGGGACCGCCTCGCTTGTCTCCATAGAAAGTCACTACTGGAAATCCAGGCCTCTCAAAAGTCACTGTCTTAAGACGACAGTTCACTGAAGCATAATGCTCTGTAAGCCAATCCATACCAAGAATCACATCCACATCGTACAAATCCAAGAGAATCAAGTCTGCCATCATAACTTGATCTCCAACACACAAACAACTTCCCTTCAGTACCTGGCTAAGCCACTGGGATTCTCCCGCAGGAGTAGAGACTTCCAAGCAGCTCTCCAAAGGATCAGGTGTAACTCCCATACGAGCTACAACTCCTCGGGACACAAACAAATGTGTTGCCCATGAGTCTACTACATCTTGGCATCGCTAGTGAAATAGTTTGATCAAGGAATAGGGTGCACCAAATGCGCAACTCCTAAGGAAAGTAAACCTATGCTCTGATACCAAGCTAACAGGACCCGCCCTGGAAATCACTCCAGATTCTCCGGAGAGGCCCCGCCTGAGGAAGATTCCACCAGAATCCTTCAGGGTAGCCGACAGAATCTTCCTCCGAAAAGGGATTTAATAAACAATTAAAACAATAAATAAGACGAAAAAGTAAGACAAGATATGCATCGCAACCAATATCAACTAGTAATACTGAAATAAATAATAAAATATTATATGAAGTAGGTGGGAATGACAGAGCCACTAAAAGTGATAGACAGAAAAATATAAATAATACAAATCCAACAATAAACGGAAATAAAGGAAAAAAAAGTCTAATACATAAGAAGAAGCGGTAGCGGAAGTCAAGTACATATTCGATGCTGGCAGTAGCTCACGAGGACCTGCAGCTAGGACCTAGTGAACGAAGTTAAAACACAAAATGTGAGATATAAAATCTCTATGAGTGCTCCTAGGTATCTACAAAATATAAGCTCAGTAGTTAAAATTATTTTCACTCAAACCTCACGTCACTCAGTTGAAAGGTTCCCCGTTTTGAAAATCATTTCGCAAAACCCTTAGTTTATCCCCAAAATCATTAAATCATTATAACCGGTTTAAGGGGCAAAAACGTCATTCAAAATGTTTATTAAAATCACAACTCAATCACCAAAACCATATAATCTCAACAAGAAATATTTAAATTATTTGAAAATATGTTTGTATAAAATGGCAGGTAGAAACATTTGCTAAATCCAAACCGATATAAACCAAATACCATTTAAAATCGTATGAATCCAAAACCATATCCAAATCCATAAATCAAATCATATCAATCCAAATCATATAAATCAAATCCATATAAATCCAAATCGTATGAATCCAAATCCATAAATCCAAACCATATAAATCAATCCAGTACCACATCAAAGTATCGTTGCCGTGTGACCCTCAGCGTCCTGACGGCGTCACAGGCGGGGGGGAGAGGGGTAAACTCATCACAACGAACCGGCGTCCCAAATCCGTCATAGCAGGATCCTCACCATCTCTCTCCCGACACGTGTCCGCAGCAGAGGATGGCATAATAATAATATAGCGCGCAATAATCCGTACATCTCAGTCATCATACAATATCGACAAGCTTTACGCAACGGTACCAAAGTCAAAACCGAAATATAACCACACAAAAAGTCAACCCTGTGGCCCACTTAAGGTCAACTGGTCAAACTTAAAAGTTTTACTATTTTTCTCAAAACGGGATGTTAAAAAAAAATTTTCAATGTGCACTGGATCTTCAAATGTGTGAGCCACAAACAACGAAACAAGCATTGTCCTCTTGTCATTGGAACCAGGCTATGCAAGAAGAATATGATGCCTTGATCTCTAATAAAACGTGGACACTTGTTCCTCCTCACAATCAGATGAACATCATTGGTAACCAATGGGTGTACAAGATTAAACACCACCTTGATGGATCCATTCAACGCTACAAGGCAAGACTTGTGGCAAAGGGCTTCCATCAAACACCAGGAGTCGATTTTACCGAAACTTTCAGCCCTGTAGTGAAGCCTTCAACGATTAGGGTGGTTCTTTCTATTGCTGTCTCCAAACACTGGCCGGTCAGACAAATAGACATCAATAATGCCTTCCTAAATGGAACTCTTCAAGATGATGTTTATATACTTCAACCGGATGGCTTCGTGGACTCTCAAAATCCAAAATTTGTATGTAAGTTAAACAAATCTCTCTTTGGGTTAAAGTAGACCCCAAGGTCTTGGTTTGATAAGATAAAAACAACATTCAAATCATGGGGCTTCCAAAACTCAGCACTAGATACTTCTCTCTTCATGCTACATACTTCTGCTGGCTCTCTGTGGATATTAGTGTACGTGGATGATATGATCATTACCGGTCCCAACAAATCCTTAATAGATGCATTCATTCGACAATTACACAAGAAGTTTTCCTTGAAGGATCTTGACAACCTCTCATTCTTTCTTGGAATAGAAGTGTTTCAGGATTCTAATGGCATGCACTTGTCTCAATCCAAATATATTGCTTATCTTCTTCATAAAACAGACATGGTTGGATGCAAAACTAGCCCAACTCCAGCAAGTTCCACCGTTCTTTTAAGTAGTAACACTGGAGCACCATTGACAAATATAAAACAATACAGAAGCACAGTTGGAGCACTTCAATATCTCACTCTCACCAGACTTGAAATCAGCTTCATTGTTAACAAGCTTGATGCGGAACCCCAAGCTTAAAGAAACTGTAATCCCAACACACAAGATGATATGGAACAAACCCTAGGTAAAAACCCGCCCTATAGCACCTCTAGATAACAATTGTATCTAGCAACACTAATTAGAAGGCAAAGAATGAAATTGAAATTCGCCACAAAGTAAATACCTTTGATAAGAAGATCAATTCCCAAATGCAACAAGTAGAAGAAGAACTATCTTCACTTGGAACACACAAGTCTTGTTGAAAACAAGAATAGATTCTATTTAATCAATAATCAAAGTTGTCTTACAGGCTAGTAACCCCCCCTTTATATAGATATTAGGGTTAGGTTAAGAATCAATCTAGACCATAAAATAATTAGGAAAGTAATCCTAAGGCTAAAAACTAACCCTAAATAAAAATAATCCGAAAATAGAAATAATTACAAAACTGCCATTATAATCTGGAAATAGCAATAATTACGAAACTGCCATTATAATCCGAAAATAGCTAAATTACGAAACTGCCATTGAAATCCGAAAATGGCTAAAATTATGTAGTTTCGTGTTTGCAACTCCCGAGCAGTATTACCACCTTCATTGCTTGCTTGGACATCATGCTTAAATCATCATTATGCCTCATAAAAGTGTTTTTATCATGTGGATACTTGAATCGATCTTCATCAATTATTCTCTTCACAAGTCCAAGCATTCCCGCTTTGATCTTCTTAGCTCGAGAACGCGTCACTAGTCCACTTGGCAGCACAATGTCTTCACCACGAACATCCATGCTAGAAGAGCGCTCGATGCCCACATCAAAGCTCAACCAATTTCTACAAAGTCCCACTGAGGTTCATTGGTCAGCTTGTAAGAGGGTTCTTCATTATCTCAAAGGGACCATGCACCTTGGCATTCATATCAAATCAGACTCGTCACTAGATTTGTATGGTTATACTGATGGCGATTGGGCATCAAATGTTAATGACCGGCGGTCCACAGGTGCCTATTGTATATATCTCGGCTCAAACCTTATTTCATGGTCTTCCAAGAAGCAACACGTTGTTGCTCGCTCAAGCACGGAGTCTGAATATCGTGCCTTAGCAAATGGGATTGCTGAACTCATATGGCTTCAACATCTTCTTCAAGAACTTCATATTTCCAAATCAAAGACACCTGTGTTGTGGTGTGACAATGTTAGTGCTGGGTACTTAGCAATCAATCCAATATGTCATGCACATACAAAGCACATAAAGATTGATGTGCATTTTGTTCATGATCGTGTTATTGCAGGACAACTTGAAGTTCGATACATAACAACTCTTGAACAAATAACTGATGTCTTAACAAAAGTGTTGTCTACTTCACGTTTTCTTCTTATGCAGAACAAACTCAACCTCAGTCTTCCACGTTTTCATTTGAAAGGGGATGATAAGCATAAGTAGTGATAATCATGTAAACTGAATTTGTTATTATCTAGGTAGTTAAGCTATTGTTTAGGAGATAACTTTTATACTTATCTTTGTTGACTTATCAAGTATATATATGTACCTAAACATCATACATGAATATATTGAATATTACATTTTTTCAATTTATTATAGTTTCATTTCTTTCACTAAAGTTTGTCTAAAAGAGAAAATGAACCAAAACTAAAAAATATTTATTGCATATTATAATAGTTGGAAAGAATTAAACTCTACAAAAATTCACTTGCCTTCTATCGGGGTCTTATTGATCCTTTAGAAAATTCTAGAACTAAAATTTTCTGGGAAGATTAAAACTAAATGGAAATCAATTAGGCTATGAGAAGCTAGTGTTCATAATTGGAATAATTGAGTTAATTAATGGTTTCCTTACAAGTCATCCATTAATGCCACCGTATAATAAAAAAAAAACAAATAAAAAAGAAAGTCCACATGTGATCTAATTTTTGACATTTTTCTTGTCAAAAGTTCTACTATTTCAAACTAGATTTAACTCATATGAAATTAAAAAGAAAAAAATGAAAGCCTTCAATAAAAGTTTTACTGTTAAAATTTTTAATATCTATTTATAAGTGAATAACATATTATCTGTAAAAAATAATATTAGTGCATAAATATATAATATTAGTTATAATGAATAATATTGATAATAATTAATTAATTAATATTGGTTCATAATAAATAAAATTATTTTATAAATAAATAATATATTTATAATAAATAATATTAATTTATAAATAATTAATACGGTGAAAATCTCAGCGATAAAACTCTTATCGGAGACATTGCACTGTAAACAATCCTGAAACTTACCCTCGCCCGAGAAAAAAAAAATGGAACTTGATGGAAATCTATTTTTTTACTTCTTTGTAAAGTTCTCTTGCTATTTAGCTTTGCATTTGGTGTTGACAAATTTTATATCAAAAAAAGATTGTCCCCCATATTAAAGGTTTAAAGTCAGAAAATATTTCTCTCCGCCGTACAAAATCTGATACCAATATTTGAACATAAAATGACAAATTGCAAAATCACTTTGTTCATTTCTTGTAAAACTATGAATATGGGATTAATCTAAAACATTAATGTTAAAATTTTTGTCTAAATATATTTGAGTACTTTTAAAATTAATTTTGTTTACATAATATTTTTACAATTAATTTGTAAAATTGATATTTTTTAATTTGAAAAAAATTGTACGTTAAAAATTGATTTTTTTTATTATATCAAATATTAAACAAATTAAAATTAAAATTTATTTATAGTTTTTCTTTCAGTTTTTTAATTTTTTTTAGTTTTTGTTACAATTAAATATAAAAAAATCAAGTTTAAGAGTAATTTGCTATGCATGTGAGCTATAAGTTGACGGAATTCATCAATTTTAACTAAATTGAACAAAAGTGTAATTTTTTCCAAATTATAGGGTATCAATTGTACAAATTAATTGTAAAGACCTCTATGTGAACATATTCAATTTTAAAAGTATTAAAATTCATTTCGAATTAAAATTTTATATTAGTTATCAAAATAAAAAATTGAACTTTCATATTGATCATAAATTATATTTTAGTAAGGTATGTAAAAATAGATTTAAAATTTCAAAAACAACTTGATTAGCACTATTAGAAAATAGGGAAATTATCACCAAAAGTACTTAAACTTTATCGGGTTTTACAATTTAGTCCTATAATTTTTATTTTCTCTGTTTAATCCTCAAACTCAACGAAGTATGTCACTGTTGGTCCTTCCCATAATTTCGTCACAATATAGAGTTAACTTGCATGTGCAAGTCACGTGAGACCACTTTTGAGGGTTGATTATGTAATTTCCTACCCATTTGTTGACGTTGAACCACTATGCTCTCTCTCCTCCACGCGTGCATCATGTTAGCATCGTTGGCATTATTTTTCTATAATGATGGCTTTCTTCGATGACACGGTGGAAAATCCACAATCAAACTGAACTCCCCCACGACATTCGACCCTTAGTATTCTCTTTATTCCCTTAGGGTTCGAATCGGTGCGATAAGGAACTGGTTCAAATTTATACCAAAATATAGGGTTTAGGATCAAATCAATGACGGAGTTTCATCCCACTTGATCGTAATCGTCGTCTTCAGCGAAAATCGAATCGATGGCTGGGCTTAGTTCAACGAATGGGGGCTCTGAAACAAACTCTGAAATAGATTCAACCAATGTGCATTCACCTTCAAATAGCTTTGAATCTAATTTTCCTGGATATCGTGAGTATTATACTTTAAGGTTTATGAACATTTGCATTTGCGGTTTAAAAAAGTATTTTCTGAAGAAAAAATAATTTAATAATTATATTTCAAATTGTTTTTACCCACTGTGTAGAAGAACAAAATTTTAGGAAAATTCCCAATGGGAATATATTTTTCCAGTTATTTTGTTTGCTTGCTTGTTATTACTCAGTTTATACACTTCATGTGGTTGTCTTTTGTATAATATTGTTTTTATACACTTCATTTAAAGACATGGAAAACCAACTAGGATATATGGGTAATATGAGATTTCGGTTTTGCCTTCCTGGTAGGACATTAAATGATGGGTTGAAGTATATACATAGTGACTTAGAAGTTCTTGAACTGGCCAACAATCTTCATGAGAGTATGATAGCTAAATGCTACTTCAATAGCTCTGAAGAACCCTTAATGCTAACTGAGAGACCATGTAGTGATGATGAAGAGGGCATTTATGCCACAGCTGAAGCCCCAGATGATGAAAAACCCAACCCCATTCCACAAATAAGGCCCAAACAATGCAGTCTCTGCTGAAACCCAAACCCAATCACATTCCAGAGTTGAGGCCCAAATCCTTGACTAGGCCTAGTCCCAACCCAGTTCCATAGTCAAGGCTCAATCCCAACCACATTACAGAGTTGAGGCCCAAACCCTAGACTAAGCCCAGTCCGAACCCAGTTCCACAGTTGAAGCCCATTCCCAACCACTGTCCACATGTAAGGCTCTAACCAGTGACCAAGCCCAATCCATTGGCCAAACCCAAGCCCAAGCCAAAGTCCAAGCCTGCGGCCAAGCCTAATCTCAATCCAAATTTGACCATGTTGAGCTTGTTATTGGGGTTGATTTTGATGAATTGGAATTAAATTTACTTAACCCTTCATAAGTAGACTCCTATGTAGTTGACGATGTGAGTGGGACTGATGGTGATGAGGGTGAGGAACATGACTTTGATTTCCACCAGAAAGAGTATGAAGTGTCTGATGATGATTTGGATTTTTCATAAGCATGTAGATCTAAATGTTGAATAGGCTTCATTGGTTACTTTCATGTTGGAGATGAAGGTGAGGCAGATGTCGAGTATTTTGATATAGACTATGATGAGGATGCATTGAGGAGCGTTTGTAGCTCGAACAGTGAGGATGAGGAGAAAAAAGGTAAAGGCAAATGGTATCCAAAGTTCAATGCTTCATGACTTTGATTTCCACTAGACAGAGTATGAAGTGTCTGATGATGATTTGGATTTTTCATAAGCACGTAGATCCAAATGTTGAATAGGCTTTATTGGTTACTTTCCCGTTGGAGATGAAGGTGAGGCAGATGTCGAGTCTTCTGATATTGACTATGATGAGGATGCACTGAGGAGCGATTGTAGCTCGAACAGCGAGGATGAGCAGAAAAAAGGCAAAGGCAAACGGTATCCAGAGTTCAATGCTTCAGTAGACATGAATGATCCTCAATTTAAGCTTGGAAAGAGTTTTGCATGAGTTCGAGATGTGAGAAAAGCAGTTAAAAGATATGGGATCCAGAATCATTGGCCAATACAATTTCTCAAGAATGATACAGTTAGGGTGAGAGCGGCTTACACCAAGAATAGATACCCTTGGCTATTTTATGTTGCTGCTGAAAGTGATAGAGTTACTTTTCAGTTAAAGCACTTCTACGGTGTTCACACTTGCAGTAAGGATTATGAGAAGGTTAAAGTAACCTCTCGGTGGCTAGCTAATAAGTTTATTAATGAGTTTAGGTCAGACCCAAAATGGAAATATGGTCCATTTTGTGATGCAGTTCAAACTAGGTGTCATTTCACACCTAGTAGACAGCAATTTTATAGGGCAAGACAGAGGGTTTTTCTTACCATTCAAAAGCTTGCTGAGAAGCAACACAGTTTAATATGTGATTACTGTGAGGAGTTAAAAAGAAGCAATCCAGGAAATACTGTGATTGTCAAGAGTGAGGTCAGTGGTGAAGTGAGTGTTTTTCAAAGAGTGTATGTTTGCTTAGCAGGTTGTAAACAAGGCTTCTTAGAAGGCTGCAGGCCCCTAGTAAGATTAGATGGTTTCCATATTAAAAGGCAACATGAAGGGCAGTTATTGTCGGCTATTGGTATAGATCCAGATAATGGAATGTATCACATTGCTTATGTCTTGGCATAAATTGAAAACAATTACAGCTAGACATGGTTTATTAATCTGCTACAACAAGATTTAAATATCACCAACCAGCATGCATGGACATTTATTTCAGACAAGCAGAAAAGACTAGTAAATGCTTTGGAAGATATGTTGCTCCAGGCAGAGCATAGGCATTGCGTGAGGCATTTATATAAGAATTTTTTCAAGCAACATAAGAAACTAGCTCTTAAACAAATTTTATGGCTGCTACAAAGTGTGGCACAGTGCCACGGTTCCAGTAAAGATGGAAAGAATGAGAGAGATGGATAAATCTGCATTTGAGTGGTTGAATGGATAGAATTCGAGAAATTTGAGTAGGTCATATTTTAACACAATACCAAAATGTGACCTATTATTGAACAACCTTTGTGAGTCTTTTAATGGATCAATATTGCATGCAAGGGACAAACCAATTATTTTTCTGCTGGAGTCTATGAGGTGCTACTTGATAGGTAGGAGGAGAAATATGAGAGAAAATGTTGAGAAATTGAATGGAGAGATAGGACCTAAAGTGTCAAAGGTATTTGAGAAGTTGAGAGGTGAAGCCAAGATGTGCATAGCTGATTGAGCATGAGAGTTAATGTTCCAAGTAAGGGTTGTTGATGGTAGACAGTTTGTGGTGGACTTGGGACAACATACTTGCTCATGTAGAAGATGGGATTTAACTAGCATTCCTTGTATGCACGCTTTATGTTATATATCAGCTAAAGATATGGAGCCCGGGGAATTTGTGCACCCGTTTTATAAAAGAGAATCTTTTATCAAGGCCTACAGACATATAGTCTGTCCAATGAATGGATCGAAGCTGTGGCAAAAATCTACTATGCCTGCAAGCCCTTACATTTCGTACACAACTTAGCATACCAATGAGAGTAAGAATGAAGGATCAAGAGGAAGGACATGCAACTAAGATGAGAAAAATTGGGGTGGTGATGACCTGTGGGAAGACTAGACATAATGCTCTGCTATGCAAGACACCTAATGATGCAGAAAGACCAAAACATGTGAGATTTCTATATTTTGTCTTTTTTTGATATATTTTTATCAAATGTAGTCTAAAATGAAGTTACATATATGTAGGCACCATCAAAGCAAAGAAAAATAGCAAGAAAGTCAAGACAAACAAAAGAATCATCAACATAGTCATCACAACAAACACAACAAATTAGCCAAACCTGTACACAACCATCAAGCCAACCATCCACAGGCCAACCTTCCAAAAAGCATAAAGGCAAAAGGAAAATTCAGTGAAACTACATCTATGGGACGTTTGGAATTTGTACAGATACATGTTTATGTTGTTGTACTTTTTTTGTACCTATATATTACTAATATAGGTTAGTAATGGTGGTCTAAAAGACCAATATGTATGTTTTGACCAAAACAAATTTTAGGTTCTTATTATGATATGTGACACCAAACAATGTAAGATTTTGTAAAAAAAAAAAAATTGTTTCAATGAGACCAATGTAATATGTTGCAAGCCCCTGGACATAATGTAATATGTTATTGACAAAAAATCTATGGGACACAATACATCTTTTGGACATATGCATTTGTGGGACAGTGATGATGATTGACCAAACAAAAAATAAATTGTAGATCCTTAACATTCAAAAGGAAACTTTTCATTGTATACCAATTTTACAAAACCATTAAATTGTACAGATATAATGGCAAATTTTATAGATATACCCTAAACCATTACAAAAAAATGCAAAATTTATATGCAATAAACCATTACAAAAAAAAAAGACCAATGTAACCATAACCATCAAATCGTACTTATTTAGCTACATTCATGCTTTTTGACCATCAAGTTATAGCAATGCAATAAACACATCACTAAACCTACTGATGCGGGCATCATAGAGCCATATCTTAGCATTGATGCAAAAGAGAATGACATCATCTTGCCAAGTGGACCATTAATGTGTTCTCGAGCTAAGAAGATCAGAGCAAAATTGCTTGGACTTGTGAAGAGAATAATTGATGAAGATCGATTCAAGTATCCACATGATCCAAACACTTTTCCAATGCCTAATGATGATTTAAGCATGATATCCACGCAAGGGATGAAGGTTGTAATGATGCTCAGGAGTTGCAGAGACGAAACAACGTAGTTTTAAAAACAAGCATTTTAGAATGGTAGTTTCGTAATATTTGCGGTTTTCAGATTATAATGGCAGCTTCGTAATATTTGCTATTTTCGGATTATAATGGCAATTTTATAATTATTTCTATTTTCGGATTATATTTATTTAGAGTTAGTTTTCAGCCTTAAGATTACTTTCTTAATTATTTTATGGTTTAGAATGATTTTTAACCTAACCCTAATCTCTATATAAAGGGGGGTTACTAGCTTGTAGAAAGACAACTTTGATTATTGAATTGAATATACTCTTGCTTTCAATAAGACTTGTGTGCTCCAAGTGAGGATAGTTCTTCTTCTACTTGTTGCATTAGGAATTGATCTTCTTATCAAAGGTATTTACTTTGTGGCGAATTTCAATTTCATTATTTGCCTTCTAATTAGATACACTAGATATCTAGAACTGTTATAGGGTGGATTTTTACCTAGGGTTTGTTCCATATCATCTTGTGTGTTTGGATTACAGTTTCTTTAAGCTTGGAGTTCCGCATCACCTACAAATACAAACACTAATCTTATTCGAAGCCTGTGGTTATCTTCTTCCAATTTTTACACGCTTTGTATTAGACCCGGAATAACCTATGACAAACTTTCACAAATTGATGGATCTAGCCATTGGAAAAATCCACATCCACGATGTTTTTTGTCCTGCTTAAATAGAAATTAATCAATTTAGAAAATCTAGCACATCAAAAATATTGTCTTCCTTCCCCAATGCCCATTTCATTCCTTTTATTAATAAATTCTTTTGGACAAAAACATATTAATTTTTTGTTTGCTCCTCACATAATTACCATAGTGTGTGTTGGTTAAAATTTATAATGTGTATTAATCAATTTTGTGGATCTAGCACATAAAAATACAATACAATAATATTGTCTTCATTCTCTAATGCCCATTGATTCCTTTCTACAATATTTTCCAAAAATATATTAGAACAAGAGTTTGCTCCTCACATAACTACCACAACTAATTTGATTATAATTTTAACTATAAATTAATCAATTTGTGGATCTAGCACATCAAAAATAATAATGCATTCCTTCACCAATGCCCATTTCTTCTTTTTATTAATAAATTTTACAATAAAAATATTACATAATTACCACAACAAATTTGGTTAAAATTTCAAAAATACCGTATATTTTCGATAGCCATTAAACATTTTGCCTGGATTCTTGCTTGTCCATGACACTTTTTCAACTGTTGGCTTCCCACAATAGCAAATCATCAGCTTCAAATCCATGAACCCAAACAACCAGTCGCTTATGCCTTCGTCGAACCCAAATGGAAGAAGCACGATTAAAGGAAGGAGATTTCCATAGAAATTGAGAAAATCAGAGAGAAATATAACTTTTGCATTTTACTTCAATCTAGGGCTCCAAATTTCCTTTTTGTTTAAATCGAGAAGAAGATGCAAATGCCAACATGATGGACATGTGGAGGAGAGAGAGCATAGTGGTTCCACGTCAATAAATCAGTAGGAAATTACATACTCAGCCATCAATAGTGGTCTCACGTGACTTGTACGTGCAAGTTAACGTTGGATTTCAATAGAATTATGGAGAAGGACCAACGGTGACACACTTCGTTCAGTTTGAAGATTAAGCTGAGAAAAAAAAAACTATGAGACTAAATTGTAAAATCCGCTAAAGTTTAAAAAAATTTAGTGATAATTTTCCTAGAAAATATCTAATAAACTAATAGGCTGTTATAAATGGTATTTGAAACATTCCTACACCAGAATGATTGCACTATCTATCATTTATCTTTTCAATGGATAATAAAATTAATATTATTTTTCATTAAAAAAAACTACAATAATATATGTTTTATTTTTTACATATCCAATACTCTTTTATATTAACAATAATTATCCTATGAATTACACACTATAAGAAATTTGGCCTACAGCAACGAAAATTGAAGTTACGAAATAACTTTTGTGATAGATATACCACTTTAGTTTCAAAAAAAAAATTACGTGAGTCTTTAAAAAATTTGTTATTTTCATTTATGAAATTTTAAATTGTAACATGTTGACGTAACTAATGAGTCAATTTTTCGGAGGAAAATGTTCCCTCCAACAATTTAAAACCTACTGTCCCAAATTTTTTGTCTTTGTGACTAAATACTCTGAGTTTAACTGGTCAACTGATGAAATTCACATGGTCACAAAAAGTTTTTCGTGACAGAATATATATATATTTTTTTCCATTTAAAAAAAATTAGATTAATACCAAAAATGACCAAAACGGCACCGTTTTGGCCAATTATATTTTGTGCCCTTCATCTCAAAAGGTCTGGTGTGGCCCTTGGTGTCTATTGCGAACAGTTGCCGCATTCTCCAAAATCATCCACTGCCCGACCAGCCGAACCCAAACTCTCCAGCGAAACAGAGGACGCGTTGGTGCGCCGAGGAGCCAAAATCGCCGCCGCATCGCTGAGAGACCACCGCCGTCTACTCCTCGCTTCGTGAAGCAGAAAACAGAGGTGGGTTGTTCATAACCATTCTCCTACTGTTTCAAATGCGTTCTTCACAGAAATGGTCTCTTTATTTGTGTTTGAAATGCTGAAACTTTACACCACTTTGTATGCTTTCCAAAATGTCTTCCTGCTATCTATTAATCCCTTGGATATAGGGTTTTAATATTGAGTTTGATTTAGTTTTTCTTTAAGTTTTTTTTTATTTTTTATTTTTTATAATTTAGTGTTAACAACATAAGTTTTTGTTCAGTTTGTTCGTAGTTTTTGATGTTGCCTCTTCTCTATCTGTGATTGCTGAGTGAGTTAGTGAAGAAATGAAGGAGGGTGATGTGGAACCCCAAGATTAAAGAATCCGAAATCCCAAACATACAAGAAATATTGAACAGTAATTGGAAAGAAGAACCTGCCCTACCAAACCCTTAGATAACTTGTATCTAAAAACGTGGATTAGAAGGCTAGGGAAAGAGAAGAATAATCACCAAAAAGTATTTCTACTTTGATAAGATAATTCAACTCCTAATGCAACAAGAAGAAGAAATTGATTCCTCACCTTGCAAGAACACTCCTGGGAGCAATAGGAAAATTAATTCTCTCAAATCTGTCTTACAAAAGAATTGATCCCCCTTTATATAAGGACTAGGGTTAGATCAAGAATCAATCTAAACCATTAAATATTAAGAAAGTAATCCTAAGGTTGAAAACTAACCCTAAAAACAAAAATTACAAAACTGCCATTATAATCCGAAAATAACTAAATTACGAAACTGCCATTATAATCCGAAAATAGCTAAATTACGAAACTGCCATTATCATCCGAAAATAGCTAAAATTTTGAAATTGCCATTCTAAGCTGTTTATTTTTAAAATGACACCGTTTCGTCTCCGCAACTCTCGAGCATCATTACGACTTTCATCCCTTGCTTGGACAACATGCTTAAATCATCATTAGGCCTCAGAAAAGTGTTCAAATCATTCGGAAACTTGAATCGATCTCCATCCATAATTATTTTCACAAGTCCAAGCATTCCGTCTTTGATCTTCTTAGCTCGAGAACGCATCACTGGTCCACTTGGCAATGTCATGTCCTTATCACGAACATCCATGCTAGAAGAGCGCTCAATGCCCACATCATTCCCTCCCTCTTCAAAAAAATTCGTCCTCGAATCTGCATCCATGTCAAAAGGAGAAAGATCAGCAACATTAAATGATGCAGACACATTATACTGACCTGGAAGATCAATCTTGTATGCATTGTCATTGATTCTCTCGAGCACTTGAAAAGGTCCATCACCTCTAGTATCCAACTGAGACTTCCTTTTGTTAGGAAACCTTTCCTTCCTTAAATGTACCCAAACCCAATCACCTGGTTCAAATATCACTTGTTTGCGCCTTTTATTAGTCTTTTGCGCAGTTAACTTATTCATCTTCTCAATCTGTAGTCGGGCCTTCTCGTGTATAGCTTTAACTAAGTCCGCCTTCTTTTGTCCATCTAAGTTAGCAAGTTCACTCAAAGGTAAAGGCATCAAATCCAATACAGTTAAAGGATTAAAGCCATATACAATCTCAAATGGTGAAAATCCAGTAGAAGAATGAATAGTACGGTTATAAGCAAATTCAAGAAAAGGCAAACAATCTTCCCAAGATTTTAAGTTCTTACCAACTACAGAACGCAGTAAAGCACCTAAAGTTCGATTCACCACTTTCGTTTGTCCATCGGTTTATGGATGACAAGTAGTAGAATACAAAAGCTTAGTACCCAACTTTCCCCACAAAACTTTCCAAAAGTGACTCAGGAACTTGACATCTCTATCCGAGACTATTGTCCTAGGTACCCCATGCAATCTCACTACATCTCTAAAGAATAAGTCAGCTATATTTGTTGCATCATCAGTTTTATGGCAAGCAATGAAGTGCGCCATTTTACTAAATCTATCCACAACAACAAATATACTATCACGACCTGATGCGGAACCCCAAGATTAAAGAATCCGAAACCCCAAACACACAAGAAATATTGAACAGTAATTGGAAACAAGAACCCGCCCTACCAAACCCTTAGATAACTTGTATCTAAAATGTGGATTAGAAGGCTAGGGAAACAGAAGAATAATCGCCACAAAGTATTTCTACTTTGATAAGATAATTCAACTCCTAATGCAACAAGAAGAAGAAATTGATTCCTCACCTTGCAAGAATACTCCTCGGAGCAATAGGAAAATTAATTCTCTCAATTAATTAAAAACTCAAATCTGTCTTACAAAAGAATTGATCCCCTTTTATATAAGGACTAGGGGTAGATCAAGAATCAATCTAAACCATTAAATATTAAGAAAGTAATCCTAAGGTTGAAAACTAACCCTAAAAACGAAAATAGCAAAAATTACAAAACTGCCATTATAATCCAAGAATAGCTAAATTACGAAACTGCCATTATCATCCAAAAATAGCTAAATTACGAAACTGCCATTATCATTCGAAAAATAGCTAAAATTATGAAATTGCCATTCTAAGTTGTTTATTTATAAAATGATGCCGTTTCATCTCCGCAACTCTCGAGCATCATTACGACTTTCATCCCTTGCTTGGACAACATGCTTAAATCATCATTAGGCCTCGGAAAAGTGTTCAAATCATTTGGAAACTTGAATCGATCTTCATCCATAATTCTTTTCACAAGTCCAAGCATTCCCTCTTTGATCTTCTTAGCTCGAGAATGCGTCACTGGTCCACTTGGCAATGTAATGTCCTTATCACGAACATCCATTCTAGAAGAGCGCTCGATGCCCACATCAGTTTGCGAACTAGAGATATCGAGCCAACGGGTTCTGATGATGATGAAGTCTCAAATAATTCCATGAGGAAATGCACATGGAGGGAGGAACCTAGGGCTAGGAGACATGAGCATAATGAAAAGAAAGTCACACTTGCACCTTTATCTCCAATGGAGGTGTATTTTGAACAATTGAAATTATCCAAAAGTTCACATGGGGATTTAGGAAGTGAGACAAATAAAAAAATTGAGTGTAAAGAGGCCAAAAGTGAAAATATTATAAATAAAGGCCCAATGGTGAGTGATTGCACTAGTAAGAAAAATAAAGAGGAAAGTGCAATAGACAAAAGTGAGATGAGTGAAAAGAAAAAGAGTTTTAATGCAAAAGAGAGAGAAGTCAGTAGTGCATTCTTAGGCAAGAAAGCAATATTATTAGTGAGGTTTCGAAAAGTTTTGCTTTGTGAAACTAACCTTAACCCCGATTTGCCTAGTGTTTTTGTCTCTTTATTGCAGGACTTTGATGAGAAATCAAAATTGCATGGAGTGCCTAGAACTATTAAATATGATAGGGATGTGGATTTTTTGAATCCCTTTGGGAAAGTTTTATGGGATGACACGTGGAGGATATTCAAACCAGGAGATTGGGTTTGGGTATATTTAAGGAAGAAATGGTTTTTCAACCTTAGGAAGTCTAAGTTGGATGCTAGAGGCAATGGACCTTTTCAAGTGCTTAAAAGAGTAAAGGACAACGCATACAAAATCGCCCTTCAGGGTGAGTACAATGAGTCCACTCTTTTTAATGTTTCTGATATTTTTCCTTTGGATATGGATTCAGATTCGAGGACGAATCTTTTTGAAGAGGAAGGGAATGATACGGGCATCATAGTGCCATATTCTACCATTGGAGCAAAAGATGATGTTTTAAGCATGATGTCCAAGCAAGGAATGAAGGTGGTAATGCTGCTCGGGAGTTGCAAAGATGAAACGACGTAATTTTAGCTATTTTCGGATTACAATGGCAGTTTCGTAATTTAGATATTTTCGGATTATAATGGCAGTTTCGTAATTATTGCTATTTCCAAATTATAATGGCAGTTTTGTAATTATTTCTATTTTCGGATTATTTTTATTTAGGGTTAGTTTTTAGCCTTAGGATTACTTTCCTAATTATTTAATGGTCTAGATTGATTCTTAACCTAACCCTACTATCTATATAAAGGGGGGTTACTAGCTTGTAAGACAACTTTGATTATTGATTATTCTTGTTTTCCACAAGATTTGTGTGTTCCAAGTGAGGATAGTATTGGGAATTGATCTTCTTATCAAAGGTATTTACTTTGTGGTGAATTTCAATTTCATTCTTTTCCTTCTAATTAGTGTTGCTAGATACAATTGTTATCTAGAGGTGCTATAGGGCGGGTTTTTACCTAGGGTTTGTTCCATATCATCTTGTGTGTTGGGATTACAGTTTCTTTAAGCTTGGGGTTTGTTCCACATCCCTATCATATTTAATAGTTCTAGGCACTCCATGCAATTTTGATTTCTCATCAAAGTCCTGCAATAAAGAGACAAAAACACTAGGCAAATCGGGGTTAAGGTTAGTTTCACAAAGCAAAACCTTTCAAAACCTCACTTCTCACTTCTCACTTTTGCACTACTCACTTCTCTCTCTTTTGCATTAAAACTCTTTTTCTTTTCACTCATCTCACTTTTTTCTATTGCACTTTCCTCTTTATTTTTCTTACTAGTGCAATCACTCACCATTGGGCCTTTATTTATAATATTTTCACTTTTGGCCTCTTTACACTCAATTTTTTTATTTGTCTCACTTCCCAAATCCCCATGTGAACTTTTGGATAATTTCAATTGTTCAAAATACACCTCCATTGGAGATAAAGGTGCAAGTGTAACTTTCTTTTCATTATGCTCATGTCTCCTAGCCCTAGGTTCCTCCCTCCATGTGCATCTCCTCATGGAATTATTTGAGACTTCATCATCATCGGAACCCGTTGGCTCGATATCTCTAGTTCGCAAACTGATGTGGGCATCGAGCGCTCTTCTAGCATTGATGTTCGTGGTGAAGACATTGTGCTGCCAAGTGGACCAGTGACACTGCCACACCTCTAAAGCACGGAAAAGGGCATACAACTCTTTGTCATACGTCGAGTAATTGAGTTGAGCTCCATTCAATTTCTCACTAAAATATGCTATGGGACGTTTTTCCTGCAATAAAACAGCACCTATACCAATCCCAGAAGCATCACATTCAATTTCAAAAGTTTTGTCAAAATTAGGTAATACAAGAATAGGAGCAGATCATAACTTATCTTTTAGAGTTTGAAAAGCTATCTCTTGGTCCTTACCCCATTTAAACCCTACCTCTTTTTTGACAATCTCATTCAATTGTGCCGCTATGGTAGAAAAGTCCTTTACAAACCTTCTGCAGAACCCAGCTAGTCCATGAAAACTTCTTACCTCAGAAACACTCTTAGGTGTGGGCCCTAACATGCTCTACATGGTCATCTAGATTTTTACTATAAATCAATATGCCATCAAAATAGACAACCACGAATTTCCCTACAAAATTTCTTAGGATATGGTTCATTAGTCTCATAAAGGTACTAGGCGCATTAGTCAAGCCAAAAGGCATAACTAACCATTCATATAAACCATACTTAGTCCTAAATGCAGTTTTCCATTCATCCCCAGGTTTCATCCTAATTTGGTGGTATCCACTTTTCAAGTCTATTTTAGTGAACACACAAGAACCATGCAATTCATCCAACATGTCATCTAACCTAGGTATAGGGAAACGATACTTTACTGTAATCTTGTTGATGGCTTTGCAATCCACGCACATCCTCCACGTGTCATCCTTCTTAGGAACCAACAACACCGGTACAGCACATGGGCTTAAGCTTTCCCGCACATATCCTAATGCCAATAGCTCCTCCACTTGCCTTTGAAGTTCTTTCGTTTCCTCAGGGTTGCTTCTATATGCCGGTTGGTTTGGAAGGCTCGCTCCAGGCACCAAGTCTATTTGATATTCAATGCCCCTTATTGGTGGTAATCCTTTCGGCAATTCCTCCGGGAAAACTTCTTCAAATTCTTTCAACAAAGAAACAAAAATACTAGGCAAACATGGGTTAAGGTTAGCTTCAGAAAAATAAAACTCCCTAAACCTCACGAGAACTAGTGCTCTCTTGCATAAGCATGCTCCTTTCACATCTCTCATTTTTGCATAGAAATTCTTTTTCTTTTCCCTCCTCACTTCACTCATGTTTTTCTCACAAGTGTTTTGACTCTCCATTGGGCCTTTATTTTTTTTTCTTTTCTCTCATGGCCTCTTTTCCCTCATTCTTTTTGTTAGTCTCACTTCCCATATCCTCATTTGTAGGTTTATTCATCTTCAATTGATCAAGGTACACCTCTTTTGGAGATAGAGGTGCTAGAGTGTGCTTCTTCCCCTCGTACTCAAAAGCATACCTATTCCTATGCCCATCATGAACAACTCTCCTATCGAATTGCCACGGTCTACCCAACAAAATGTCCCCGGCTTGCATAGGTACTACATCACACACAACCTCATCAACATACTTTCCAATTTCGAAAGCAACCTTCATTTGTTTGGTTACCTTCACTTCCCCACTGTCATTCAACCATTGTAACCTATAGGGATTAGGATGCTTCTCACATTTGAAGCCCAATTTCTCTACCAAAGTAGTGCTAGCTACATTGGCACAACTTCCTCCATCCACTATCAAACTGCAAATTTTTCCACTCACCATACATCTAGTGTGAAAGATATTCTCCCTTTGCTCTAGACTCTCCTCCTTAACTTTAAGGTTTAAGGCTCGCCTAACAACTAGAGACTCTCCCCTCATAGCATACTCTATGTTCTCCTCATCACTAGAATTATCCTCCAATGGTGGCACTTCGTTATCACTGTCATTCTCAGACTCCGAAACAATTTCACTACCCTTCAACAACATAGTCTTCTTATTAGGACATTCAGAAGCAATATGTCCTAACCCTTGACATTTAAAACACTTTATCTCCCTATGTCTAGTAGTGGAAGTAGAAGAAGAAGAAGAATTAGGAGTAACTCTAGGTGTGCTGGCACTCTTACCCTTATTCTTGAAATCGAAGCTCTTCTTTTTGTCCTCAGGTTACTCCCACTTTAAATTCCATTTAGAGTTGGAATTTGAGAAGCTTCGAGTAGTCCTTTTTCTTTTAAGTTGCTTTTACACCTTGATTGCCATGTTCACCAAGTCTTCTATCTCTACATATGGATGTAGTTCCACAGTGTCGCCAATCTCTCTATTGAGTCCACTTAAAAATTGAGCCATGGAAGCCTCTCGTTCCTCATCTATGTTGGCTCGGATTAGGAGCATCTCCATCTCCTTGTGGTACTCTTCTACCGTCCTTGTTCCTTGGGAGAGCCGCTGCAACTTTTGGTGTACCTCCCGGTAATAAGAAGATGGTACAAATCTTCTTCTCATCACCCTTTTCAGCTCGCCCCAAGTTACAATTGGATCTTCACCATATCTCCTCCTAGTCGGCAATAATTGTTCCCACCAAACCAAAGCATAATCGGTAAACTCTACAGCGGCGAGTCTTACCTTCTTCTCATCCGAGTAGTTGTGGCAAGCGAAAATTAGTTCAACCTTGCTTTCCCACTCCAAATATACTTCAGCGTCATGTCTCCCCTTGAATGGTGGTATTTGCATCTTTATGGAGCTTATGTTGTCGTCCCTCCTTTCTCTCGGCTCATGTCTCCTAGCCCTTGGTTCCTCCCTCCTTGGACGTCTCCTCATTGAATGATTTGAGACTTCATCATCCTCGGAAACCGATAGTTCTATATCTCTAGTTCGCGAACCATCTCTCCTTGGGTTATTTGTGGCGGTCATAGAGACTTCATTTACCTTATCATTTAATTCATCCATCTTCATGTTTAACCTCCGCAATTCTCTTGTGAAGGCGTTGTATAAGAGCTTCATGTTCGGTGTCATCTCCTTTTCGTGCTCTTCCTCAGAATGAGCGGCTTCTTTTCCTTCTCTTCTTGACATCTTAGTTTCTACAAGACAAGATTAGTAAAAAGAAAATCCTTACTTCTCTCCCTCACGTGTTTCACTCTTTTTAATGGTAACTACGCTCGTGTTTCACACAATTTTGGCTTTTACCCTCAATGTGCTCACCACTCAAGCCTTTTACCACTCACAATCTCCAGAATCAAGTTGCACTTTAGAGTTAAACACAACAAATCAAAGCAAGAAAAACAATTATCACAATCTCAAAACCTAACCAACGAAAGAAACTAGATCAAAAGAAAAGCAAAAATAAGAATTAGAGTAATGGAAAG
>QANX01007058.1:0-87429 GCA_003254975.1 Ochetophila trinervis | reverse complement strand
AAGAATCAATCTAAACCATTAAATATTAAGAAAGTAATCCTAAGGTTGAAAACTAACCCTAAAAACGAAAATAGTAAAAATTACAAAACTGCCATTATAATCCTAAAATAGCTAAATTACGAAACTGCCATTATCATCTGAAAATAGATAAATTACGAAACTGCAATTATCATTCGAAAAATAGCTAAAATTACGAAATTGCCATTCTAAGTTGTTTATTTTTAAAATGATGTCGTTTCATCTCCGCAACTCTCGAGCATCATTACGACTTTCATCCCTTGCTTGGACAACATGCTTAAATCACAATTAGGCCTCGGAAAAGTGTTCAAATCATTTGGAAACTTGAATCGATCTTCATCCATAATTCTTTTCACAAGTCCAAGCATTCCCTCTTTGATCTTCTTAGCTCGAGAACGCGTTACTGGTCTACTTGGCAACGTAATGTCCTTATCACGAACATCCATTCTAGAAGAGCGCTCGATGCCCACATCAGGTAATGGCCTTTTTCAAGTGCTTGAAAGAGTCAATGACAACATATACAAAATCTCCCTTCAAGGTGAGTACAATGTGTCCGCTACTTTCAATGTTTTTAATCGTTCTCTTATTCCTGCTCCTGGTACTGCGATTAGGGTTTTTTTTTTTTTTTACTTCTTATGTTTTGAATAAATAAATAAAAACCCAAATCAACAAGAAAAAAAAAATGAAAGGAACAACACAACCTTTTTTTTTAAAAGGAATCAATGTATTATGAACGAAGAACACAACAAAAAAATTGAAAACAAAGATAGATAGGTACTTATCTCAACCAATGCTCTGATACCAATTGATGCGGAACCTCAAGATTAAAGAATATGAAACCCCAAAATACACAAGAAATATTAAACAATAATTAGAAACAAGAACCCGCCCTACCAAACCCTTAGATAACTTGAATCTAACAACGTGGATTAGAAGGCTAGGGAAAGAGAAGAACAATCGCCACAAAGTATTTCTACATTCATAAGAGAATTCAACTCCTAATGTAACAAGAAGAAAAAATTGATTCCTCACCTTGCAAGAACACTCATGGGAGCAATAAGAAAATTAATTCTTTCAATTGATTAAAATCTGAAATCTATCTCTATAATGGAATTGATCCCCCTTTATATAGGAATTAGGGCTAGATCAAGAAATAATCTAGACCATTAAATATTAAAAAAGTAATCCTAAGGTCAAAAACTAACCCTAAATAAATAAAATACGAAAATAGCTAAATTATGAAACTAACATTATAATCCGAAAATAGCAAATATTACGAAACTGCCATTATAAAATGCTTGTTTTTAAAACTACGTCGTTTCATCTCCGCAACTCCCGAGCATCATTACCACCTTCATCTCTTGCTTGGACATCATGCTTAAATCATAATTAGGCCTCGGAAAAGTGTTCAAATCTTTTGGAAACTTAAATAGATATTCATCCATAATTTTCTTCACAAATCCAAGCATTCTCTCTTTGATCTTCTTAGCTCGAGAACGCATCACCGCTCTACTAGGTAAGATGATGTCATCCTCTTTTGCTCCAATTTTAGAATATGACTCTATGATGCTCGCATCACATGAGCATAATGAAAAGAAAGTCACACTTGAACCTTTATCTCCAATGGAGATGTATTTTGAACATTTGAAACTATCCAAAGGTTCACATGTGGATTTGGGAAGTGAGGGAAATAAAAGAATTGAGTGTAAAGAGGCCAACAGTGAAAATAATAAAAATAAAGGCCCAGAACAATAAAGAGGAAAATAAAATAGAGAAAAGTGAGAAAAGTGAAAAGAAAAAGAGTTTTAATGCAAAAGAGAGAGAAGTCAATAGTGAATTTTTAGGAAAGAAGCAATATTGTTAGTGAGGTTTTGAGAGGTTTTGCTTTGTGAAACTAACTTAACCTCAATTTGCCTAATGTTTTTGTCTCTTTATTGCAGAACTTTGATGAGAAATCAAAATTGCGTGGAGCGCCTAGAACTATTAAATAGGATAAGGATGTGGAATTTTTGAATCCCTTTTGAAAAGATTTTTGGGATGACACGTATAGGATATTTGAACCAAAATATTGGGTTTGAGTACATTTAAGGAAGGGAAGGTTTCCTAACAAAAGGAAATCGAAGTTGGATGCTAGAGGCAATGACCCGTTTTAAGAGTCAATGACAACGCATACAAAATCGCCCTTTTGGGTGAGTACAATGAGCCTGCTACTTTCAATGTTTCTGATATTTTTCCTTTCAATATGGATTCAGATTTGAGGACGAATCGTTTTGAAGAGGGAGGGAATGATGCGGGCATCATAGAGCCATATTCTAGCATTGGAGCAAAAGATGATGATTTAAGCATGAGGTCTAAGCAAGTGATGTGGGCATTGAGCGCTCTTCTAGCTTGGATGTTCGTGATAAGGACATTACGTTGTCAAGTGGACCGGTGACGCGTTCATGCTTGGACTTGTGAAAAGAATTATGGATGAAGATTGATTGAAGTTTCCAAATGATCTGAACACTTTTCTGAGGCCTAATGATGATTTAAGCATGTTGTCCAAGCAAGGGATGAAAGTCGTAATGATGCTCGAGAGTTGCGGAGACGAAATGGCGTCATTTTAAAAATAAACAACTTAGAATGGCAATTTCGTAATTTTAGCTATTTTCAGATGATAATGGTAGTTTCGTAATTTAGCTATGTTTGGATTATAATGGCAGTTTTGTAATTTTTGCTATTTTCGTTTTTAGGGTTAGTTTTCAACCTTAGGATTACTTTCTTAATATTTAATGGTTTAGATTGATTCTTGATCTAACCCTAATCCTTATATAAAGGGGGATCAATTCTTTTGTAAGAAAGATTTGAGTTTTTAATCAATTGAGAGAATTAATTTTCTTATTGCTCCCTGGAGTGTTCTTGCAAGGTGAGGAATCAATTTTTTCTTCTTGTTGCATTAAGAGTTGAATTATCTTATCAAAGTAGAAATACTTTGTGGCGATTATTCTTCTCTTTTCCTAGCCTTCTAATCAACGTTTTTAGATACAAGTTATCTGATGCGGAACCCCAAGCTTAAAGAAACTGTAATCCCAACACACAAGATGATATGGAACAAACCCTGCCCTATAGCACCTCTAGATAACAAGTGTATCTAGCAATACTAATTAGAAGGCAAGAATGAAATTGAAATTCGCCACAAAGTAAATACCTTTGATAAGAAGATCAATTCCCAATGCAACAAGTAGAAGAAGAACTATCCTCACTTAGAACACACAAGTCTTGTGGAAAACAAAAGTAGATTCTCAATAATCAATAATCAAAATTCTCTTACAAGCTAGTAACCCCCCTTTATATAGAGACTAGGGTTAGGTTAAGAATCAATCTAGACCATAAAATAATTAGGAAAGTAATCCTAAGGCTTAAAACTAACCCTAAATAAAAATAATCCAAAAATAGAAATAATTACAAAACTGCCATTATAATATGGAAATAGCAATAATTACGAAACTGCCATTATAATCTGAAAATAGCTAAAATTACGTCGTTTTTTCTTTGCAACTCCCGAGCAGCATTACCACCTTCATTCCTAGCTTGGATATCATGCTTAAAACATCATCTTTTGCTCCAATCGTAGAATATGGCACTATGATGCCCGTATCATTCCCTTCCTCTTCAAAAAGATTCGTCCTCGAATCTGAATCCATATCGAAAGGAAAAATATCAGAAACATTAAAAATAGTGGACTCATTGTACTCACATTGAAGGGCTATTTTGTATGCGTTGTCCTTTACTCTTTCAAGCACTTGAAAATGTCCATTGCCTCTAGCATCCAACTTAGACTTCCTAAGTTTGAAAAACCTTTTCTTCCTTAAATATACCCAAACCCAATCTCCTGGTTTGAATATCCTCCACGTGTCATCCCATAAAACTTTCCCAAAGGGACTCAAAAATTCCACATCCCTATCATATTTAATAGTTCTAGGCACTCCATGCAATTTTGATTTCTCATCAAAGTCCTGCAATAAAGAGACAAAAACACTAGGCAAATCGGGGTTAAGGTTAGTTTCACAAAGCAAAACTTCTCGAAACCTCACTAATAGTATTTCTTTCTTGCCTAAGAATGCATTACTGACTTCTCTCTCTTTTGCATTAAAACTCTTTTTCTTTTCACTCATCTCACTTTTTTCTATTGCTCTTTCCTCTTTATTTTTCTTACTAATGCAATCACTCACCATTGGGCCTTTATTTATATTATTTTCACTATTGGCCTCTTTACACTCAACTTTTTTATTTGCCTCACTTCCCAAATCCCCATGGGAAACTTTGGATAGTTTCAATTGTTCTAGATACATCTCTTTCGAAGATAGTGGTGCAAGTGTGACTTTCTTTCCATTGTGCTCAAAAGAATACATATTCTTAAAACCTTCATGGATAGTCCTCCTATCGGATTGCCATTGTCTACCCAACAAAATATGCTCCGCTTGCATAGGTACTACATCACACAAAACCTCATCACTATACTTTCCAATAGAAAAGGCAACTCTCACTCTTTTATTTACCTTAATTTCCCCACTATCATTCAACCATTGTAACCTGTAAGGGTTAGGGTGTTTTTCACATACTAGTCCCAACTTCTCAACTAAAGTAGTACTAGCAACATTAGCACAACTACCCCCATCAATGATTAAAGTACATGTTTTACCACCCACAAAACATCTAGTGTGAAAAATATTCTTCCTTTGTTCTAGTCCCTCTTCCTTCACCTTCAAATTTAAAACCCTCCTAATTACTAGGGACTCCCCTACCACGGGATACTCTACACCCTCCTCCTCACTAGAATCATAATCTAATGGTGGCCTTTCCTCATCGGACTCAGACTCCGACATTACTTCATTACCCCTCATCAACATAGTTTTCCTATTTGGACATTCGGAAGCAATATGCCCAAACCCTTGACATTTAAAACATTTTATTTCCCTATGTCTAGAAGTACTAGAAGTATTAGGATTAGAAGTACATTTTGTTGGGTTGGCACTCTTATCCTTAAACTTGGATGCATCTCCAACTTTCTCTTTGGTCTCCAAGTTCTTTTCTCTCTTCTTGTCGTCATACTTGTTCCACTTCGAATTGGAACCCCACTTTGAATTAGAGCTTGAAAACCCTTTTGATGACCCTTCACTCCTCAATTGCTTTTCCACTTTAATAGCCATGTTGACCATTTCTTCCATCTCTACATATGGATGTAGATCCACCACCTTGGCAATATCTTTGTCCATCCCACTTAGAAATCTTGCCATTGTAGCTTCTCTATCCTTTTCAATGTTGGCCCTTATCATAATCATCTCCATTTCTTTGTAATACTCTTCTACGGACCTAGATCCTTGTGTGAGTCTCTGCAACTTTTGATGAAGCTCTCTATAGAAATATGATGGTACAAACCTCTTCCTCGTAATTCTCTTCATCTCATCCCAAGTTGAGACCGGATCTTCTCTATACCTCCTCCTTGATTGTATAAGTTACTCCCACCAAACTAGAGCATAGTCGGTGAACTCCACTGCGGCTAGTTTAACCTTTTTCTCCTCAGAGTAATTGTGACAATCAAAAATTAACTCTACCTTCTTTTCCCATTCCAAATATGCCTCGGCATCACTTCTTCTCTTGAATGGTGGAATGTGCATCTTAATGGAACTTAGGTTGTCATCCCTTCCTCCTCTTGGCTCCTCTCTCCTAGGTCTTCTCCTTACCGTTTGAACTTTATACTCTTCTTCATTGGAAACATTTACTTCTTGTCTCATGTGTCGTGTTCCCTCCCTTCTAGTATTATTGGACATCGCCATGGTCATCTCCTTCATTTGCTCCAACATCTCATCCATCCTAGATTTCAATGCTTCTTCCATCCTAGAAGTCAATCTCTCTTCCATCCTTCTATACTCACCCTCCAAAGATTGTCGTAAGAGCTTTGGATCCGGTGTTGCCACTTGTTCTTCTTCTGAAGTAGAAACTCCATTTCCGTCTCTTTTAGACATTCTTACACACTCCCTTACGTGTTTAACTCAAAAATAGTAAACCATCGTGTTTCACTCAAATTTGGCTTTTACCCTTTATATGCTCACCACTCAAGCCTTTTACCACTCAAGTCTTGTTCACCAAATGATGCGGAACCCCAAGATTAAAGAAACTGTAATCCCAACACACAAGATGATATGGAACAAAGCCTAGGTAAAAACCCGCCCTATAGCACCTCTAGATAACAATTGTATCTAGCAACACTAATTAGAAGGCAAAGAATGAAATTGAAATTCGCCACAAAGTAAATACCTTTGATAAGAAGATCAATTCCCAAATGCAACAAGTAGAAGAAGAACTATCCACACTTGGAACACACAAGTCTTGTTGAAAACAAGAATAGATTCTATTTAATCAATAATCAAAGTTGTTTTACAAGCTAGTAACCCCCCCCCCCTTTATATAGATATTAGGGTTAGGTTATGAATCAATCTAGACCATAAAAATAATTAGGAAAGTAATATTAAGGCTTAAAACTAACCCTAAATAAAAATAATCCGAAAATAGAAATAATTACAAAACTGCCATTATAATCTGAAATAGCAATAATTACGAAACTGCCATTATAATCCAAAAATAGCTAAATTACGAAACTGCCATTGTAATCCGAAAATGGCTAAAATTATGTCGTTTCGTCTTTGCAACTTCCAAGCAGCATTACCACCTTCATTCCTTGCTTGGACATCATGCTTAAATCATCATTATGCCTCATAAAAGTGTTTGGATCATGTGGATACTTGAATCGATCTTCATCAATTATTCTCTTCACAAGTCCAAGCATTCCCGCTTTGATCTTCTTAGCTCGAGAACGCGTCACTGGTCAACTTGGCAGCACAATGTCTTCACCACGAACATCCATGCTAAAAGAGCGCTCGATGCCTACATCATACCATTTTCCACTCTTTTTCGTCTCTTTGGACCCTAACAAAACAATAAAGAACACAATCACTTTTCTTGAAAAAATTCTACCACTTATCAACATGCATAAGAACCAGCATTCTAACTAATCCTTTAGCATTAACAACTTCACAATTATGAAAACTGAGACTTATAAAAATCCTAGTTAACTTGTCTTTGCTCCATTTCGTTTTCATTAGAAAAACACAATGTGGAGAGTGCTTATCAACCATAATATAAAAGGCATTTAAGGCTTCCTTACAATTCCATGACAAGATTTTCACTAGCCAAATAAGGCATGTTTCAGTATGCCTTCTCGGCCGAAAGAAAATACTAGTATCTCTAGAGGATGGACTACGATCACTCATACTTCTCTGCGAGGTTCTAGCTCCGATTAGATCATCTACGAGCCTTTCTATTCCATTTTCTAGCATTTACCTAGAGTTTCTCCTCACCATCATTCCTACCAATATTGAAGCTTTCCCTTAAGCTCTGCCATTTCTTTGGATAGGAATTATGGGTATTTTCCTTTGGTGATATCGATACTCTAAAAATTTCAGCCATCTCATCTTCTGTGTCAGCTATTCTTAAGCTAAGCCTTTTATTTAGGCCTCCATATAAAAGATAGCAACATGTTTTTGTGATCTTTTACAGCCCTCCTAAACATTGGGTTATGAGCCTGAGGCCCTTGGGATAAAAGTCAAGCCTAGGACTACTTCCCTTAACTAGTGAAGGTCCAACCCATTTAAATTTTCCCTATCATATTTATTATAAAAAGTGATAGTGTTTATTATTTCCATGGCCCACTTAGCTAGTATTTATGGATAATTATTTGAAATTTAGATTTGATTTAAAAATATGGGGGAATTTGGAAAGATGCCCACGTGGCTAGAGACATAATGAAAAATGCCCACAATTTTTGAAAAACTGATTAATGCCCATAATTCATCAATGTTCTCAAAAAAACACCAAAAATACCCTCTCAGTCAATTAATGCCCCCACCAACCCAATTCTTATTACTTCAATTTCACTGATGCTCTATTTTGTGCTTTTCACCAATGATAACCATTATCTTTGTAAATAAACTTTTTTGTGCTTTGTTTACAAGTTTTAAAATCTCACTATTGATTATCTTTGTATTTCGACATCATTTGGTTTATTTAAAACTCCATTCTCAAAATATTTTGGGTATAAAGAAAACCAAATTGCATTGCATCTTCAATATTGACAAAATATAATTTTCATTTCTTTAGTTACAATTATTGCTAAAGTAATTTACATTTCTTTTGGTAAAACCATTGCTAAAGTCATATATATTAGTTTTATGATTTAGTATATGTATTTTAAAATTTATTACAATGAAATAAATAAAAAAATAAAAGAAAAACACAGACTAAACAGATTTAGCTCGAGGTTGAAGACGATGTGACGAGGTCAACACTTTATGTGTTGCTTAATATTTTTAGTCGGGGTAGTTTGTTATTTTTTTTATTATTCAAAATCATTTTGTTATTTTTACATTGTTTCAATTGTAGTAAAATGGACAAGTTACCGATACAAATATTTTATTTTTATTATTATTAAATATAAAATTTAGGAGATGAAAGTTGTTGGCATGCATTCACTTGAATTAATAGTTACAATTCAAATCAAATGGTGTTAGATACTTTTGAGTCTACTTCCAAATGATAGATAGTTAATTTCTTGATTGCGCTAAAGCTTACCAAAATAACTTTAAAAAAAGGTTTATATCATACAATTATGTGCAACTGTTGAACTTCTAGTTGCCTAAACTAAAGTTCTTATCATACAACTCTGTAGCATACTTTTTCCTCATGAACATTATATTTTTTTGCTAAATTGTCAATGTAACACCCCGTACCAAGAAAATATAGTAAAATTTTCAAGTTTGACCATGAGAGGCTCGGGGTTGACTTTTTGTGTGAGTATGTGATGGCTTTGACTAAGGTACCGTTGCATAGAGCTAGTCGATACGAGTTTGTAGACTAGTAGTACGTTCAATTCCGAGTTAAGACCGAGAAGTTATGGCTGAAATAACATGAAGGGCATTTTGGTAATTTGCTGTGGCAGGGTGAAAATTACTATTTTGCCCCTGCCTTTATTTGTAAAATGTCCAGAAGGGTCTGGAAGGCACGGACGCACGCACGCAGCCCCCCCACCCCCATGATTTCCTTCTCTCTCCTCTCGTCACCATGCCCGTCGGATTTTCGCCTGAATTGGCCCATTTCCGGTGCCGATCAGCTGCGCCACCGCCTGGGCTTGGAAGCCCACTTGCCTGGCCACCTTCCCCTACCGGCGGCAGTCCGTGAAGTAGCTCAGATCACCAGAAATCGAGCCCAAACCGGTTAGTGGGAAAATTTGAGATCGCCAGATTCCGGCGAGGCTAGGCCGCACCACCACCCGGAAAAGGTAGCCCGCGCCTCCTACGTCATTTTCCGATCAACCTTTGCCCGTGGAAACCCCAGAATTCGAAGGAAAACACGGAGGAACCGGCGGACCCGCGGCACCTCCGGTCGCCGGATTTCGGCGGTTTCCGGTGATGAAATTGGTCCGGTTCCCCTCTTTTGGACCTCCCGAAGCTAATTTCGATGTCCGTTTATCTCGAAGCTCCCTCGTGTGGATGGTGCGATTAAAGGATGCTCGGCCGCCACTTCCCGGCCACTTTCCGGCCACCACCGGCGGCGGTTGGACGAGGTAAGTTCTCGGTTGCATTCTACTGGTTACAAGCTTCGTGTCGATATATAATTTGGGTATTATAGATAGATATTGAGAATTACCCGGTTTCAAACGGTGTTATTAATAACGGTTAAATAGGAATTGTAGACAATCGGTGATACAAATGTGTATATTTGTGTTTTGGTGGTTGCTGTGGAACGCATTGACATGCCGAGAGTTTATTACAAGATGTGAGAGTGTGACCGAGTATCTTGAGCATGGAAATGGTTACGGGGTATATTGTATATTTAGTTGTTATGAGTGAGAGTTGCAGGTTAGTCGGTTAAGAGTGATTTTGGTCGTGTGTGCGAGCTTGATTATATTGAATTAATTGTCGTTGACGGTTTGAGAGCCGATTTGGTTTTATGGAAATAATTGTGAATTTGATTGGGTGATTTGAAATTCGGGAATAGTGAGAAATATCGCGGAATATATTACATAGTTAAATCGTGTGTTAATCACTATGTGGATTCGGTTGTGTAGAATTGATTATGTTGTGGATTGGTTATTATATTAATTGTGAAATGGGTGGGTAATTAATTACGTTGAATTGTTGTGTATGTGAGTTTTGGTTATGAATAAATGTATGGATTTGATTGTGTGGACGAGAACTGCTTGGCGAGGAATTATGCCGTCAAACTGCGGATATTATTGTTTGTTAGGATGTCGGAAATGCGATAATGGATTTAGGAGTGGCCAAATTTGATAAATGAGATATTTGTATAAAAATAAAAAAAATTAAATAAAATAAAATTTGAGTGTGATTGTCAGTAGCATATTCCGGCATAAATTTACTTTTGGAACTACAGGTAGCTTGATCCCTATTTAAATAGGGTATGTTGGCAGCTCAGTTTATTTTAGACTGAGTCCAGCTACAGAGAATTTTACAGTTAATGTATTTTTTTTATTTGAGGGCTGAGTCATCCTCTGAGTTGTGATTACTGTGGGGAATGTGTGCTGGTAGAATGAATACTGTTTAGGAATGCTTTTCCTTGCAGGTTATAGACTATTTGCTTTTGGGGAGTGTTAGAAAACAGCCGAAATACTGCCGAAATTTCTAATAAAATTTTCGGTAGTAGAGAAAACCTTTCGGTCTGTTGGTTTTTTTTTCTTTTATTTGAAAAAGTGACTTATCGGACTTTACGACTGCTTATGGCTTAATTGAAACATTAAGTCACGCAGGCAGGATCCAGTAGGGTTGGGTCTTGTCAGTCAATGGTAGTCTAGCAGATTTGTTCTCAATCCATCGCAGGGAGAACAAGCGGTAATCCCCACTACATCAAAATGATATATTCAATATCAAAATAATAAAAATCGTAATACATTAAAATTACTAGGCACAATGTCTACTTATGACACTTTTTGTTGGGCCAATCAGTCATCTATTCTACTAAATGAAAACGGTGAGACCGAATCTAACACATCTAGTCACTGTTTGAAAAAATCAAACGCATGCAAAATAAACGGGATTACATGGTGAATACACTTGGCATTTTTCATTTGTTTTGCACTAGATGAACCATGAACATTAGGACTATATAATTTTACACGGCATCCAACCAGGTAGATTAAAACTACAAGCCAGTGCCTATTCCCATTGTTCACTGGCATTAACAACTGCACAAGAATAGTAACAACAATTGTGGGACATTATTACGCACAAGGTATTTAAGGATCATATAAATTAACTTACATAATCGCAGATCCACCACGGTAGTCCAAATGGAGGCTCGATCCCTCTAACATAGTTACGCAAAATGTCAGATTTCTGAATCTCCTCAATAGTATACAGGTGAGCCAAATTAATGTCGTGAACATTATGTGATTTAGAGTTGATGAGATCTATAACATATTCCAAATCACACTGTAACCAAATCCAATCCCAAGCCTTCGCCTTAGCCAACTCCAAAGCATAAATACAAGAAAGTAACTCACCCTCAAAAGCATAAATAACCCCAAATTGCACGGCAAAGCAACCTTTAGCAAAACCCTTACTATTCCTAAAAACCCTGCTAGCACTAGCAATCCAAAGAGAACCCAAAGAAGCACCATCAAAATTAACCTTAATCCAATAAGGTTACGGAAGATGCCAAAAAACTTAAATAATCAAGGGATGTTGAGAATGCAACAGTTTAACCTTAAGCTTCCGCAGCATGAGCAAATCCTCAACCTTATTAAACATAGACCCAATGTAGAAACATTAGCCTTTTTAATGGCATAGTTAATAAACCCCAAAGCTTGACTAATACGAATAAAAACGCTTGCATTCACAAAACAATCTCTAGAAAACCAAATTGAAGAAAAGGCTCTAACAATTGCCATCGCCCATGACACATAAAGCTGAGAACTTAATTTAGCTTTAATAGCCGAAAAAGACAAAATCCCTCAAACTACCAGAAAGAACAAGACATTGACCAAAAATTCTTATAATGAAATCCCAAATTTCCATGGAATAAGGACAAGAAATGAATAAATGTTCCATTGTTTCCATACTGTCTTGACAAAAAGCACATCGTGAAACAATGTAACAACCTTGACACCTTAAAGCACTATCAGTAGGCAACCTATATTAACAAAACCCGTCAACAAACAAAACTTCTCGAATGAAGAATGAAGAATGCTTGGAGACCAAATAAATTCCTCGCAACTGGCAAATGAAGAAAAACCGCCAATAAACCTCTCTACAGGATCTTCTCCAGAAGTAGAATAGTGCCAAACCAAAATGTACTAAGGATAACTAGAAATGAGAATCTTTGAAATCCTAGAAACAACCTCCGGGTAATTATTCAAAATACTCGGCAAATTCCAAGACAATCAGAGTTCACACAATCTTTAACCAAACAATGCTTATGACTTTGATTCTGCATTGACTGAATAAAAGGCCATATAGAAGAAGTTAAATAGAAGTTACTATTAAACTTTCCTTAAAACTAAGACCATAAGAACCCATGCACAAAAGAAAGATCAATAAGAGTTTTCCATGCCATCTTAACCAACAAAGCCTCATTAAAAAGATTGAGATTCTTAATACCTAAACCACTAGTTTTTAAAGAAGAAGCACAAACTTTCCAAGGAACACGGAAATCAGAAGTAGAATTAATATTATGAGTCCACAAAAAATTACAAATACCTTTATGCAATAAAGTAATCAAAAAGGCTAGGCATTTATAAACTAAAAACGATAAGACACACCCAACCAGCATAAAATAAGACCATACCTGACCAATTATCGAAACAAGGTTTGATCTAATCCGCTAAAAGCTAAATATGAGCTAGCTTGGGCTTGTCTTTAAAAATCGGAACTCCTAAAGAAATGAATAGTAATGAACCATGCCTCATTCCTATATGACAAACCAAACTAGACTAACAAGCAGCAGGAATAGAATTCCCAATGTAGATGAATGATTTATCCCAACTTACATGTTGATTAGAGAACCAAAACCAACTTTTGGACATTTAATCTATTGCCTCTTTAAAACAATAAAATATCATTTGTGTACAAAAAGTGTGTATAAGCCAAAACTTGTCTAGTAGCAAGAATAACACAAATCAAACCAATGCTCACCTGATGGGAAATAAATCTACTTAAGAAATCATCCTTAATACTAAACAAACTAAGAGACAAAGGATCCTTCTGACGAACTCCTTGAGAATGGAAAAACTAACCGAAAGGAGTTACGCAAAAGCACGATAAGATATTGAGAATCCATTGACAAAACAAAGAAGAAAACCCAAACGCTTGAAGTACCTCTTTCAAAAAAGACCATTGAAGAGTGTCAAAGGCCTTGCAGATATCAATTTTCATCGCTACATTCTCTCCAAATCATTTCATGTCTAGTTAGTTAGGACAATCTGAAGCTCTGCAATACACTCTTGAATAGATATACCGCAAATGAACCCAAATTGATAGGGCAAAACAATCCAATTAGTAACCCCTAGTAAATGATTAGCCAACACTTTAGTAATGATTTAAAAAAAAAATTACTTAGTATAATTTGCCAAAAATTCTCAATAGAAATCATATCCTCTGACTTCTGCAACAAAATCATAAAGTTGGAATTTAAATCAGAAGGAATTGAATCAGTTTGAAAGAAACGCTTAACTGCCGCAAAAACATCTAAGGTAATGATATCCCAACAGTTTTGAAAAAACAAACCAAATAACTCATCAAGACGTAAAGCACTAACAACATCAAAATCAAAAACCACACTTTTGATTTCCTCTTAAGACATTGCACAAAGAAAATTATTCTCAACTTCAATAAACAAAAAAGGAACCACTTGCTGAATTATCTGAGAATTAGGATAAGAACTCCTTGAATCAAAAAATAAATCCTGATAGAAAGAAAGAACATGGTTCTGAATAACCTGTAGTCATTAGTTAAAGAACTATCAACCAACGGAAGTTAAAGGTTTATTAAATTTCCTAGCACACAAAACCTTATGAAAAAAAGTTGTATTCCTATCACCTTCTTTGAACCACCTAATTCGACACTTATCCTTGAGCAACATTTTTTCCTTATTTAATTCCAAACCCAAAGTAAGGTGAGCCTTAACCTCTTGTTTAAATAGATCCTCTGAAAGCCCATCCCGAGCCATCAAAGAATGAATATCTTATAAATTAGCTTGAGCAAGCTGAACCTGAGCATCCACCTGGCCAAAAACATTAAGAATCCACATCTTCAAAGCCTCTTCCACCCGACGAAGTTTGAAGATTACTCGTTGCAAACGATTACCAAAAGTATCCACATTCCTAGCTCGTCTAACACCAACCTAAAACTCCACATGAGTAGTTCACATGGATAAAAACTAAAAAGGCTCGGGACCAAATCCATCTTTCTTATCCATTTGTAACAATAACTGATTATGATCAACATGATGATGCAAAAACACTATAGAATCTAACACATCCTAGAAATCCACACCATCCTTATTACAAAAAGACTATCCAATTTACTTTCCACATAGCAATGAACACCTCTCTGAGCCCAAATGAAAAAAGTATATTTAGTCTCGATGGGCAACAAATCAAAATTGTCTGCAACTTATCAAAAATCATTACAAGAAATCTGCAATGGAGCTTTTCTAATCCGTTCATGGATGCCAATCATAGTGTTGAAATCTCCAATAAAAAACCAAGGTCCTAAAATCAAATCATGCAAACCCTCCAAAGAAAACTATAACATCCTCTGAGAACAATAAAAAAATACTACCATAAACAAAGTAAAGGATTGAGAGTTCCAAGAAATTGTAAATTGTTGTTCCTCCACCAAAGTGATAGAAAATTTATGAAATAAAAAAATATCCCAGACTAACACCCACAAACTAAAGGAGAACCCAAAGTAGCCCTTTCATTAAAAGTTAATAAGACAAACCCTAAAGAACGCCAAAAAGAACCTATAGAAGAACTCCAAACAATTAAAGGCTCGACAAGATAGATGACATGAGGCTTATGCTAAACACAAAAGGATTTGAAAGTTCTTCACGTATCTTCATTCCCAAAGCTTTTACAATTCCAATAAAGACACTTCATTGAGAAGAAGAAGAAGATGCCATAGTAGAGGGCTTAGAGATTCCATCACAAGTGTCCTACTTCCTTTGGCCAACATTTTTAGCCAACCAACCCTCTTCCAAATCTTACCGCCATGAACAAATTTAGAAATATCCTCAAAAGAACCACAAGCATCCTCAATAATTGCTAGTTACTTACCCACCACAACATTAGCAACCACTAGTTACGTACCGGCCACAATATGAGCATCATCTGAAGCAATCACAAATTTACATGTATCCTCATAAACCACAATAGCCCGAGAATTATCCACTGATTAAAAATCAACCTCATCTCATTCATCCACCCCATGCAAATCCTCTTTATCCGCCCACTTCTTAGTATTGGCATGGAAAGTTAAGTCATCAGGACTTACTCAACAAGAAATATTATGATTAAAATCATTCAACATGCGTGCCTTATAAAAGTCATCTTACTCCAAGTTTACATTAGGAATATAGACTATGCCAGTATTTCCCATCTCAAATTGTTCCATAATTTGAGTATTATGCTTCTCAACTCCAGAAACAATCTTGACCAAATGAGATCAGCAACAAGCTTTTAAGGCAAAAAAAATGACTTAAGCTTCTCACCATTGGAAGTAACACACGTTTCTTTTGAAGGAATACTCGGATCCCGTTTATCAAGTCTCCTACAAGTTGGTTATAGTCTTTACCTCCAGAATGTATTATCACTTAGGATGATTTAGCTTTTAAGTTTTTGAATAAATTTTTCCAGCTATTAAAATCACCAAGCTTAGGAATGAGATAAACACTTTTAACCAATTAGATGGAAAGTCTTTGTATGAAGCTTGGGAGAGATTAAAAGAATTAGTGAGGAAGTGTGTTGTGGTGAAAATTGATAACTTGCAAGTGCACGAATCAACAAGTAATAAAGTGGTTTTTTATGAGAAAACTGATATCGATCCCACAGGGAATAACGTCTCTAATTCTTTAAATTAATCAATTGTTAATCAAATTAATAAAAGTAAAAGGGATTGTTTGTTGATTGTTTGTTTGAGTTGCAAAGCATTAATTAAATTGAAAAGCAATTGTAAAAGTGAAACAAGGCAGCAAGTAAGTAGTTCAAAGATTTGATGAAACAGAGATTATGACTTCACCACCATTACTCTTATTTAGCCCTAATGCATAATAGATTCATAAGGTTAACCCCTCTTTGACCACAAGTGACTAGAATTTGATTCCTCAATGTACTCTAATCTAGCAAGTACAAGGTATTTAATTATTTCTAATCTAAATGTCAAAATTTAAGCCCTACGACATGCAAACCCAATAAGCTATTGTCAAAGTTGTCACTAAGGCATGCAATATTCCTACAACCATGTATTTCATTGCCCATCTATATTATATCTCTTATTCCTAAGTCAATATAATACTTGATATATCCACCTTTTCATGGAAGCATTAAAAACTACAATGAATTATTAACCATGAATATGAATCAAACTCAAACTCAAACATGCATTAAGAACTAAATAGTCATAATAGGGCTACATAATAATCCTTATAGAGAGTTAGTTATACATATTCTTAAGAATAGCCATCAAATATTCTAAAAAAAACATAAATCAAATAACAAAGAAAATTAAGAATAGAGAAACAAATCCAATAGTGATGGCTGCTGAATTTGATCTCCAATCTTCCTCCTCTTTGCTTCTCCAAAATTTTCCTCAAGATGCAAGGTTGAACTCCTCCACAAGTGCTGGCCAAAATTCCCCCTTGATCAAGAACTTGAGTAGCTAAAATCCTCAATGTAGAAACCCTTAAAAACTGAAATAAAAACCTAGAACTTTAACCTTGTTGCCGTGAGAGTGGTGGAAAGGTTGTGCAGCCATAAGGGCTGGTGAGAAGTGAATGGTGAGTGAATGAATTACAATGCTTCAAGCTGCATGGTATCTATAGGAAAGGCTCTACTAATTCAATTAGGAAAAACCCTAGAGTTATTCTCTAACTCTAGATATTATTCTACTCTAATAGGAGATAATATATTATTACAATCAAAAACTCCTATAATTTTTCAATATGGCTGGCCTTCTAGGGTTGTTAAGGTCATTGGTGTCTCACATTCACACTAAGATAAAGAAACATTCCATATCTCATTAGGAATCCAATTTAACTCTAATTCTAATTATTTTTCCTAAATATTATTCCAATTAATAAAATTAGCATAATATAACCTCCCATGTGGCATATGATGTGACAATAAATATACACATGGCTGGAGTGTGATGATGTGGAAGTCCATGCATAGGTGTCGTCCTAGTAGGTAAAGACACTTTCCGTTTGTATCCTCAATGTACATCATCATATTCCATGAACACTTTGGATGACCAAATGAACTCCGAATTTACTGATTTTGGTTGCAAAAGTTATGTCAATGTCTTATATTTACATTAATATATTGATCTCACAGATTGAACATTGGAAAGGCACTTAAATTTCAATTTCCCTAAGAAAGTGTAAGTCTGCCGCAACTGTTGAAAATTTTGATCTTGTAAATCAAACTGGTCCTAATTGGCCAATCCAATTGCAATGAAAGTAAACAGAATTGAATCTTAGTTAATCAGGAATCATTTTCAATTAGAATCGTACAAAACCTCAAAGTGTAGCTTCAGATATGATTTTCTCAGTAAAGATTGCACATAAATACAGTAAATTTCAGCTTTTGGCTTTCTTTCACTAAAAATTGAAAAGTACAATATTTCAGTACTTTTCATTAACAATTAATTCTAAACTAGCTAAAATCCAATATAAAATATGGCATACAAACAGTAACTTTTTATGCCTATCAAATACCCTCAAATTGACCTTTGCTAGTCCCTAACAAAGAAAGAACTAAGAACTCAATTCCTATAAAATACTCAAATACCTTGATGAGGTGCCTCAAAGATTGTACAAACATAGTAACTCAAAAGTAATTTCCAAGTAGTCATGCATCTTAACACCTTATCTTCTATTCTACATTATCATTACTTTCAAGTGTGCGTGTGAAATCAAATAATACATTCAATGTCATGCACTTGAATAAATCTACCATTAAATAGAGATTGAAAATAAAGATATGAACCACCATATGCTTGACATAGTTAATAGCTCTCCACTAATATAGATCAATGGATTACCTTGAATCATTAGGACTTTATAAGCTTGTAATGTAAAGGCTAAATGGTAATGGGTTAGAAGAAAGAAAAGGATAAGAAAATAAAAATTCAAAGAAAGAAAACTTATGAATAATATGCTTATAAAAAATTTTTGTTTTCTCCTTTCAAAGACACTTTTCTTCTTCCCTTCATTCAAACTTCACAAAAAATCTTTCTTTTTCCACAACATTCTTTTTCTTTTCTTTTTTTCTTTTTTCTTTCACAACTCCTTTTTCACCTCTTTTGAACATATCTTTTTTTTTTCCTTCTAATCCCCAAATTGTTCTTTTTCATACATTGCTCAAACTTCTTTCTCCACATCAAAGATTCATAATAGCCCTATTTCACCAACATCAACCACCCCTAAATTATTTTCTACTTTACTCGTCCAAATACAAATTTAAAAGCATATATCAATTTTAACATAAGCTCTCTTTGATAAATGTATATAAGGTAAGAAAAATATATTTAGGCTCAAAAAGGTAAGTTAATGTGGTTTAAAGAACAAAAAGGCTCTAATATGCAATCAATTATGCATCCTAAAAATGGCTCAAACATGGTATAAAAGGATAAATATTTCAAAGGTAGGCTAGAAAAGCATAAACTCAAAACAAAAATAGTCTAAATCATATTCAAAGCAGTACATCTCTCTAGGATTTCGCCTTGAGCAATAATTAGGCAAGTTCTAGAGTTCAAATATAATCACTCTAAATTAATGCAAACCTTCTCCAAAATGCAATCTAAATTATGCGTATTTAATAAAGTGCTCAAAATGGTTTTGAAAGTAATAACATGTGAATTTAACTTTAGGCATTAGAGAATACACAAAAACAATTTCACTACCTTAGAATCAATTTATTTAAAATCATATTCTTATCATAGGCTCATCAAAATATTTAAAAGCACATCTAAAATGAAGAAAAAAAAATTCAGCAATCAAAATCAAGAGTTTAAAAACTAAACCTAAAAATAAAAGCTAAAGAAGAAAACTTTATACAAAAAGAACCACCCCCAAATTAAGATGAACATAGTCCTCTATGTTAAGAACAAAGAAAATAAACATAAGAAAGAGTAAACGTATAGAAAACTTCCCCATTTGATGAAATGAAAACTCTAAGATCATAAAGCTCCCTTTAGGCCGATTACTCCTTTATGTTTTTCCTTTAATTTTGCTTCTTTGAAATCCTAAAAACACAAAACAAAACAACTAAAAAAATTAAAAATTAAAAAAAAAAACTTTTAAACGTTGGGTTGCCTCCCAAAAAGAGATTGTTTCAAGTCTTTAGCTTGACTTTCTTGTGGAGCTTATCTTGGTTTCTTCCTTGGGTTGCCTCCATCACCTAGCATCCCCAAAAGTGACTTCTCTCTTGTATGCCTCAGAAGCTTGAGTCTTTTAGATTTCATTGGTTCATACATATAACTTTTATATTCTATAACCATGTCTTAACTTTAATGTACCTTTGCATACATCAATATTTGCCTTGCCTATAGCTAGAAATGGGCGCCCTAAGAAATACCACAAAATTAACTAAGAAAGAAAATATACAAACCTCCACCCTAGTATCCATGGCTATCCCTAAAGGACTAATTTGGCTTTGGTCGGCCATATTTATTGTCATAGTGGTTGGTGTTAACTTCAAACCTAGTTTCTTTGCAATACTATTATCCATAACATTAATAGATGCACCCAAATCTCATAAGCAATTATATAATTTAGTTCTACCAATGATGCAAGATATCTCAAATCTTCATTGGTCTTCTATTTTCCTTGACATTTTCTCTTTATCTTCTCTTTTTATTAACGAAGGTTTATCCATGTCTAAAGTATCTTTAGTAAGACAGTCTTCACTTAGTAGTTCAATGTTGTCTTCTCTAAATTAATTCTAGTTCTATTCATAGCTAAGAAAGACCTACCAAAGTAAGATCCTTCATTTTTATTACTCTAAAATCCAGCACAGACTCAAGAGATCCAACCTTGATGCGAACATCCTCCAAGATACCTTCAACTTTAACATGAGTGTTGTCGCCCAAAATAATATCATCATTAGTTGAGTGAAGCCATCTATAACCTAAACTCATGCAAATAGAAAAAGGCATAATATTAGTCGCAGCACCAAGATCACATAAAGCATTAGAAAAATTAACATTTTTAATTTTGCAATCAAAAGTAAATTTTCCAGGATCTTGTAGTTTCTTTGAAAACTCTTGGTATTCATCACTTTCTTCATTTTTCTACCCATCTTCTTGTCTCCTATTTTCAGCCTCTCTCTCCTTAATATGATCAACAACACCTTTTGATCAATAATACTATATCCTTTATATGCTTGATTAGGGCCATACATGGGATGAAAATCATCTTCATTAAAGGCATTACTTTCACTCAAATCATCCCATGCATGCATTCTTTCTCTTTTTTGCTCTTCTAAGACAAGATGCTCTATTATATTAACATCTTCACTTCGTTTAGGTTGGCCTTTTCTATGACAGATGGATGGTTTTTTGGACCAAAGCGGTCTAGTTGAGGAAATGGAGGCAATCATAAGATGTATGTCCTAGTCGGGATCTCTAGGGGTGGTTTTAGAGGTTTGAAGGGGTGTGGGAATGATAGCAGAGGGTTTGGAAGGTTTGGCGAACACAAATTTTTCTGAACTTGATGGTTTGTCAGATTCATCTAGGGAACCACCTACGAGAGAGATGGAAGAAGGCAAATTTTTTTCCATCTAATTTTGGAATGAATCTTCAAAAATGTCCAAAAAAAGAGAAGGCATTTATGTTTGGACTCTTAGTACATTTTAAAGAATGAAAGAGTTAGAAGGATTTCTCTTTTGAAGAAAAAATAAAAAAGAGGAAAGTGAAGAGTAGAGAAGACTAACCCGAAATTGTCAAAAAAATAAAAAAATAAAAAGAAAGAAAGACAGATGAAGATGGAATAAGAGTGGTGAGTGTGAAGTGAAGACGGATCTCTGGATGCTTGGAGGATAAGGAGATGCAGGAAAGAGATATTAACAATAGAGGTTTTCTTTCTACTAATTTGAATTTAGAAACGTGAAGGAGATAAAAGAAGAGAAAGAGGAAGAATGAAAAGATTTTATAGATGGATAGACGGTTTAGATCGGATTATAGGATGATGAGATCAACGGCTAGAAATCATGACTTTTCGTTTCAACATAGGAAATGAGGCAATTGAACTAGGTTAATATTCCAAATTTTGAAATAGTATTTGCAATGATTAACCTAGGAAGGTGGATTATCTTAAAGGTCTCGGTATATGTACCCCACTATGGAAAACATCTAAAACTCACCTTCGGAACACATCCGAGACTATTTTTTGAATATAGAAATAATATCCATGGTTAGCCCCCCACTCCAAACTTGATTTTGAGAGTAAGTAACTCCATGAAGTAACATGTCACTTCACAGAGTGGGGATAATTGTGGATACTATTTCCAGATCCGAAAGGTATCGGATGTGTGGGTGAGTTTTAGATACTGAGACCTTTGAGTTAATGAAGTCATTAAACCTTCTAAGGGAAAGACTAAGGTATCAGACATTCATAGTTACTTTAAAGTTCCAAACATATCATGTGGTTTTTGGACCCTGAAAGTTCGAGCCATAAAAGGATGAAGAAGATTTCTGAGGCATCTTGAACACGTGTCTAGGAAGCCCAAACGTCAATTCCAAAGCGTTCTAAGACTTGCTGAAAGAAGTTAAAGCACCAATTATAATAGTTCGAAACACAATTAACTTTAAGGTAATCATAGGAATTAATTATCATCAAGATCAATGGATAGTTATAAGTTCATAAATGCACGAGAAGATAGCAAAGGTATAAGTAAGATGTGAGAGTTGAAAGGTGAGGGAGACAATAATTACTCTTTGAGTTAGCGAATATTTTTCTTCTTTTGATAGCTAACTTGAACGTGGCAAGTACCACACCAGTGTTGTAACCTTTTATTCATTTTCAAGGAAATTAAACGGGAAGAGGATGTGATAGAAAATTTCAACCACAGTGAGAGAGGAGAGAAACAGATAGGAATGTGAATACTATTTATAACTAAAAGGTAGCCTCAAAACTTTTCTGAGGCTGAGCTTAAACTAGGGATACTATTTTACATCTGAAGGTAGTCTCGGATGTTTTTCGAGGGTGAGCCTCAGTAGTTGTATGCGATAGTGTGGTGCAGGTATTAAGGTTTTTCGAAAAATAGTAAACCTTCCGAGGGAGTGATTAAAGTGTTGGACATTCGTACTTACTCTAAAGTTATGAGCGTACCACTAAAAGCCCGAGCCATAAAGGTATGAAAAAGGCTTCAGAGGCATGTATAGGAAGCTCAAACGTCAATTCTAAAACGTTCTAACACGTGCTGAAAAAAGTTGACACGCCAACCATAATTGTTCCGAGCTCAGTTAATTCAGGCAATCATGGGAATTAATCATCATCAAGAGCATTTACTGGACAGTTATAAACTCATAAAGGTGCGGAAAAACAACGAGGGTATAAGTAAGAGGTGAGAACTGAAAGGTAGACAGACAAGAATTTATCTTTGAATTATAAAATACTTTCTCTTCTTTTGAATGCTAACTTAAGCGTTGGAGTGTCTTTGACAGGTACCACACTAGTGATGTTACCTTTTATTCATTTTCAAGGGAGATTTTAGAGAAAATGGAGGTGACAGAAAATTGAATAACAGTTTGGTGCGCCAGATAAAGGGTTTATTTGTGTAAATCTCAAAGCACAAAAAGATGAAACAGAAAACTTCACGGAGGTTTTAAGTGTTGATTGTAATTCGATGTTGAATCCCAACGAAACCATAATCTCTCAAATGTATTCACGATTCGATTTGTGAAAGTTCTTTCACAGCATGAGCAGCAAGCACAATTGGAATCAATCGTGAATTCAAGAATCAGCCAGGTCTGCTTTCACTTTTCTGCTATTTGTCTCACAGTTTTATAATTTATTCTAATGACTATAACATCTATTATGTATATATAGCAAAATTGTATTTGTATTTTTGCATGCAATTTATATGCAGGTCCAACTACAAAATCATGCGAAGCTCCAAATAAAATGTCAACTAAAATATGTTCAAATCTAATCAAGCATTGTTGCGTAGTGCTTCAACTATCTAGCGTGAAAGCAATCTAATTGGTCATTGTTGCGTAGCAATTCGACCAGGCCAATGTAGGCACTCTAAGAAAATAGCATTGTTGCACAACGTGGCTAGCGTGGAGACAATATCAGTCATTGCGAGAGTAGCGTTTTAGCTAGTTGACATGAAAGCAAATGTTAGAATAAAACTACAAGCTAGACTCGGTCTAGATGGCACAAAAGCTGTGGACGCCTCAAAATTAAAGTTATCTACTTTCTAATTTGTTCACACAATTTGGAAAGTGGAGCACTAATTATACGGGTATAATTAATAACCCTCGTCTCACATCTTACAAGTCATCCCATATCATATTTTTTTATATTTCACATGCACATATTTATGCATGAACAATTATAATTCTACATATATGCTAGTATTGCGCCTGTATTTTTGCATGATATGTAGGTTCTAGCATATCAATCTTCTACAACAATGGAGCCACTCTCAATGGTAAAGGCTAATAGTCCACGCTCGGACTAACTACTCAGATAAAAATTTCTACCCCATTTCATGGGCTCTAATAAGAAATTTTCGACTCTAACTTTCGAGTGCACTTTGAGTTCAAAATTTAACTATAAGTTTCTTTTTCCGATGGACTCTTGTCAGCAGGAGGAGGATCATTTTTTAAGAGTAAAGGTTGTGTTGAAATGACATCTTGAAGTTGACTATAGATAAAAATTTCTACCCCATTTCATGGACTCTAATAAGAAATTTTCGACTCTAACTTTCGAGTGCACTTTGAGTTCAAAATTTAACTATAAGTTTCTTTTTCCGAAGGACTCTTGTCAGCAAGAGGAGGATCATTTTTTAGGAGTAAAGGTTGTGTTGAAATGACATCTTGAAGTTGACTACACGCTTTGCCATCCTTGTCCGCTCCCATCAAAAGAGATGTCGTCATCTGAAATGATCTCTTCTCCTTGTCACTAGGCTCATAAAGTTGAGTGCCAACATGACAACCTTCTCCAGTTTAGTTTCAAGGGTGTTGAGTTGTCCGAGCCAGTTTAGTTTCATGGATCTACTCCATGAACTAAAACGTCACTTCACGGAGTGGGGGGTGAACTGTGAATACTATTTTATACCTAAAAGGTAGTCTTGGATGTTTTCCGAGGATAAGCCTCAATTGTGGAAATTATTTTACATCCAAAAAGTAGTCTCAGACTGATGGTGAGTCCTGGGCGCCTTCTATAGTGCACTTAAACGTTCGTACCTTTGAGATAATGAAGACACTAAACCTTTCGAGGGAGTAATTAAGGTTTCGGACATTCGAAGTTACTCTAAATATTCCAAGTGCCCTAGGTGGATTAAAGGGTCTAAAAGTCCGAGCCATAAAAGTATGAAAAATGTTTCTAAAGCAACGAGAGAAGCCAAGAAAGGCTAAGACAATAACGTCTGAGACATATATCTAAGGCAAGAAAGGTTGAGAAAAGTCCAAATCTGAAATGTGTAAGTTACTGAGGCCAACATGTCCGAGGCTCATACGTCTGAGGCTTCAATGAAGTGTCTCAGTATAAAATATATGAGTCATCCTGAACACGTGTCTCCTTTGGAACTATCTGAAGCGCCTTGAACACGCATTTTTTCGGAACTATCTGAGTCGTCTTGAATACGTGTCCATGATGCTCTAAAGCCACTTTCGAAGCGTTCTAACACGTGCTAAAATAATGTGAAACACTAATTGTAACTGTTCCGAGTATAGTTAATTCTCAGGCAATCATAGGAATTAATCATCATCAAGAGCATTCATTGGACAGTTACAAGTTCATAAAGGTGTCAGACACAAGGGTATAAGTAAGAGATGGGAGCTGAAAGTTAAATAATTCGGAAACACACACAAATTATTCTTACACAACAATTACTCTTAGAATTACTCTTTAATTTACAAAATATATTATTTTCTTTCAAATACTGACTTGAGCGTCGGAGTATTTTTAGCATGTACTACACTGATATTGTAACTTCTGTTCTTTTTAAAGAGAGATTGAACAGTTTGGGAGGTCACAAAAAATTACATTCACAAGGAAAAAATAGGAAAGAAATTAATTTAAATACTTTTATCTTTATATTTTAAGTTAAAAAAAAAAAGACAGAGAAAGAAAAGAAAAAAAAAACATGAGAGATAGAGAGGAGAAAGAAAGAGAACAGACAGAGGGGATAGAGAGAGAAGCTTTTTAGATTGTTTAATGCTCTATTACTATTTTATTCATTTTTTAATTAAATTTGATAGAATTAAATTAATGACAGAAGATGTGTATAAAAAATTTTAAATTTTGGAATTTATGATAAAATAAAGATAGTTTAAAAAGTATAGATGATATTTTCTTTTAATTGTATTATATAACCTTTCGTATTTCATTACAAGTTGATTTTATTTTATTTTTTATTTTTTTACTTGTATTTTTTAGATTATAAATTCATTTTACTGAATGGGCAGCCGAACATTTTTCACAACATAAAAAGGTATTAAATTTCTGTAACAACAGGCCCTTAGTTATTTAATGCATCCGTATCATCCTACCGTTTATTAAAATTCATTTTCTCCATTTTAAATAAATAATGAAATTAAAATATGAGAGTTAGACAACCATCTTTTGGAAGATGTTATTACAAAACAATTTAAAGGTGCAAATTGTCCAAAATAATCAATTTAAACCCTTTAACTGATAATTTAGTGGCATTTGGAGCTAAAATGTGCAATATAAAAAAGTTTGGCTAGTTATAGTTGAATTCACTGTTAATATAGTAATTATTAATTAGGAGCATTTTTTTAATATTTTGATAATAAAACTCTAAAATAAAAAAGTAAATATTTTAATGGTAACCAATTAAATTGTGATATTATTTTAGAGTTTATTGTTGTTCTATCATCGATGAAAAATACTATTTTTCAATATAAAAAATGTAACATCCCGTTTCGAGAAAAATAATAAAATTTTCAAGTTTGACAAGTTTGATTTTTAGTGGGCTCGGAGTTGACTTTTTGTGTGAGCGTGCTATGGTTTTGACCGGGGTACCGTTGTGTAGAGCTAGTCGATACGAGTTCGTAGACTAGCAGCACGCTCGATTCGGAGTTAAGACCGAGAAGTTATAGTTAAATTTGTGTGAGTGGCAATTTGGTAATTTGGTTGAGACTGGACTTAAAAGGACGAAAATGCCCCTGTCTGCATCCTTAAATTTTGGCCAAGTCTGGAAATTTCCAGACCTTACCCGCGTCACTTCCGCCACCCCCGCGCCTCATTTCTTTCGCCGATAACGGCTGTTTCCGCCACCGGATCGGACCGGCTCCAACACGAAACTTGAAGCCGGCAACCTCCTCTTCCTTTCCCCACCGGTGGTTCACCGTGAAACGACCCAGATCGCCGGAAATTGCAGCGAGACCGAGGGCTCGTGCAAACTGTGCAACCGTGCACTGTTACGACACCACCTTTGGCCGGCCATATCTCACTGTTCCGGTGGAGTTAGGGAGCGTGCTTGGTACCGTTGGAAAGCTGGTACGACGATCTACATTTTGGTACCGAGTTTGACGCCGGAAACTGCCTTATCACGCCGAAAAACCGCCGTAAAGTCTCAGAAAAACCACCCCGAGGCAGTCACCTTTCCGGCTAGATCTACTCCGATCGCCGGCGAGTGGGACGACACAGCCACCACCATCGGACTCAGAACACGCCGGCGACCAGATCTGCACTTTCCCGAGCTCCGACGACCACCACACGCGCCCCACGCGCCGCCCACGCGCCGCCGTGACCGAGCCTCACGCGCCGCCGCCGTTTTGCTCCACCGCCGGCGAGTGGTTGCTCACCTCCCGTCCCAACGCGTTCCGGGGGTCGTGGGCAAGCTTGCTGTCCAGTCAATTTGACCCAATTTCGGTCGGATTTGGAAACGCCCAATTCCGGTTGAGGTCCGATCTTCCGGGATCGATTCCGATCAATTGCTACAACGAATCTTGAAATTGAAGGTAGTTTCTCGTTCCTTGCATCTTCAATTTCGTTTCGGTATAAAGTTTGTTGAAATCGGACTTGAGACGGAGTAATTCAAATTTTGGGGATTTTTGCCGTTAAGGGCATTTTTGTAATTTTCGAAAATATTGTGATATTTTCGTAATTACTGAAAATATTGGGCAATCTTAGTATTTAGTGTTTTAATCTTGTATTTGGAGGCTTTAAGGATTCTACGAGCCTTTGGTTAATTTTTCGATTTTTTTTAAAAAGTTATTTTCGGTAAATTCTTTTAGGTGCTCGTACGCGATCGAGGGCTGGACCGGAGATCCAGCAGGAGCACGCTTCAGACCTGTGAGTGCATTTATTTTCTAAATCATTTGGGAATATATGCTATAATTGATTTCATTTCTATTAATTTGTTTTGATTAAATTTTCTTGTGCATTTAAATATATATTTATGCTGATTTAGATGCTTTATGATTTAAATTTATATGCTTTGTGATTTTAATGGGATTTATGAGATTTGTGTTTTTAAATGGTTTTGGTGATTTATGGATTTTTGAATATTTTAGCAAGTTTGTAGAAATGGTGATTTCAAAGAAATTGTGACTTTGTGGAATTTAAGAAAATTTTGGGGCAAATTTTTAATATTCGATATAATTGTTGCTTTTCATAAATTCTGTTAAATTGAAGATTTTGGAAAATTATTAAAAAAATAAAAGGATTTGCAAAATGGTTTTAAAAATAAAGGATTTGAAAAATTGATGATATCATGGATGATTTTATAAATGATTTTGAGGAGTACCACACTGTATCGAGATGTACCGAGTTATATGAGTTCTATGCGCGCTAGTACTATTATTATTATTATTATTATATATGCCATCCTCTGCTGCGGACACGTGTCGAGAGAGAGATGATGAGGATCCTGCCATGACGGATTTGGGACGCCGATTCGTTGTGATGACTGAGCCCCCCTCCCCCGCCTGTGACGCCGTCAGGACGCTGAGGGTCACACGGCACGATATATGCTGTGGTACCGGTTGGTTTTATGATGGTTCTGATTCATTGCGGATTTTATACCGGATTTGGTTTTATATTGATTGCTGATTTATACTGGTTGGGTTTTATAATTGTTGTTTGCTGAGTTTATACCGATTTGGTTTTATATTGGTTGGTTTCTGATTTTAAATTGATGGTTTGATTTTATGGATTGTGGCCTATGGCCTTTGGTTTCAGATTTTGACCCATTTGCTTGATCGTTTATGAAATTGTGTTTGACCATCAATTAATTATTATGGATTTCATTTACGTTTTTAGTGTTTGGTACGTGATTTCGATAATTGTTTTAAATTACGTTTTCGCCCCTAAACCGTTTTTATTGATTTAATGATTTGGGGTAAACCGAGGGTTTTGCGAAATGATTTTCAAAACGGGGAACCTTTCAACTGAGTGACGTGAGGTTTGAGTGTAAAGGTTTTAACGGCTGAAATTGTATTTTGTAGTTATCTAGGAGCACTCACGGAGATATTTATATCTCACGTTTTGTTATTTTTACTTCGTTCCCTAGGTCCTAGTTGCAGGTTCCCGTGGACTACCATCGGCATTTCGCATCGGCATCGCATCCGCTTATCGCATCTGTTTATTACTTCTTCTTATGTATTAGACTCTGATCTTATTCTGTTCATGTTGGATTTGTATTATTTATATTTTTGTCTATCACTCTTAGTGGCTCTGTCATTTCCACCTACTTCATATATTGTTTCTTATTTATTCATTATGACTCGTTGATTTATTGTGGTGCTTATTTTATCTACTTTTCATTCATATCTTATTTACTATTCGTCCCATTATTGTTTACTTGTTTATTTGATTATTACCCATTTCGGAGGAGGATTCTGTCGGTTGCCCCGAGGGGTTCTGGTGGAATCTTCCTCAGGCGGGGCCTCTCCGGGAAATCCGGAGGGATTTCCGGGGCGGGTCCTGTCAAAAAAATTCTAAAATACAAATTTCATTAGTTTGAACTTTTAAATTAACTCTATAATTTGATTTTCTTGTAATGTTTTGTCATGTCAAAACTCGTTCATTTTAAATCCTTTAAATGGTGTCCCTTCACAACCCTTTGGTTACCAGGATGTCAAAAATATTTCCTGAAGCAACTCCTCTATGCAAACAACAACCATTATGGATGAAGTATATGTAAACTCGTCATATTTGATGCCTCTTTTGTTTCATAATTTCAATCACTTGTGGGATACTTAAAATTAAGGGTGGACATCGCACCACTAAAAAAAATGGTTAGTAACGTCGGATAGATACTGACGTTTTAAGTGTTTAATACGACGGACTTAAATCGTCGTAGAAATAAGCGTCGTACATAGTCACAAATAAATACGACGGTTAAAAACCGACGTCTTAAGTATTTATTTGACGGACCATACCATCATTTTTAACATTGCTGAAGCCATCTGGAGCCCACGTGGCACGTTAAATATGACGGTTTGTAACTAGAAACCAACATTTATAATCAGTTAAATAACAAAGTAACCAAAAAGGCTGACAAAAACTCTTTTCTGTTTGCATGAAGATGCAAAGGAGGGTTCACGCACACATTCAGTTGCTCTTGAATGGTCTCCACTTGGATTGCTTCCATTCTAAAGTTCCACTTACAAGCAAAAGTCATCATCTTAACTATGATGCACTATTTAAACAAATGCAGCTTGGTTTCCAAATTTTCCTCACATAATGGGCAGCAGGTGTCAATCCCATTGAGTCTTCTAGCTAAGTCCTCTCTAGTGGGAATCACATCAGTAGCCATCCTCCAAAGGAAAAGTTTTAATCTTTCAAGTAAATCCAGCTTCCATAAAATTTTCCAAAAGTCGGTGTCAGCTTCTCCGTTCCTTGCATTAACCACGTTTTGGAAGCAATTTCCAACCAAGAAAGACCCTGGCCCATTTCCCATCCAGCAAAGCTTGTCTTCCATCGGGAATGAGGGCCACTTCATCTTAAAGATTGCTTCAGCCGTTTGTTCTCCAAAAATGTTTCGAACAATTGTTGAATTCCATCCAAGGTTGTAATCATCCCTAAGGTCTGCCACTTTCCTCCATTGGAATCGGTCCACCTCAATCTTTGTTGTAGCTTGAAAATTAGCCAAATCTGGCACCCAATGATCTGTCCAAAGATTGATGCTGTAACCATCCCTTATCATGTAGCAAGCCCCTAGTTTTAAAGCTTTCAGCGCATGCATTATACCTTGCCAGACTTAGGAGCACCCTTTTTTTAATGAATACTCAAAGATAGATTGGTCTTTGAGATATCTCGTTCTCAACATTCTAGCCCACAGGTTTTCTTCTCCACTAGCAATATTCCAAGCAAATTTAGCTAAGAGGGCTAAATTTATCTCTCTGAACATGAGGAATCCCAAGCTCCCCACTTCTTTCGACTTGCATAAGTCCGACCAAGCTTTGAGAGCCATATAATTCCCCTTATTTTGTTTCGACCCCCACCAAAACTTCCAGAGCATTGAGTCTATGTCATTGCAAACTCCTTTCGGGAGTTTAAAAGTAGACATGGCATAGGTTGGTATTAACTGCGCCACTGCCTTAATCATCACTACTTTACCAACCTTGGATAGTAGCTGCCTATTCCAGCCAACTAATCTTGCTTAGATTCTATCTTTTAATTTTGTAAATTCCTTGGTTCGGTTTCTTCCAAAAACAAAAGCATTTCCTAAATAAATCGATCTAGCTCCCATTTGTTTGATGCCCATGATGTCTCTTATTCTCCTATTCTCTTTTCTACTTGTGTTTTTTGAAAAGAGGATAGAGGATTTCTGCATATTAGCTAATTGTCCATACCAAGAACAATAGTTATCAAAATAACTTTTCAGGACTCCCACTTCATTTGCATCTGCTCTACAAGCCAACACAAGGTCATCCGCATACATCAAATGCAAAATAGCCGGAGCATTCCGGGCTATCTTGATGCCATGTACCCGGCCCTCAGCACAGAGGATAAAAAGAAAAAGGGATAGTGGATCCCCTTGCCTTATTCCTCTACTCGGTTCTACACTACCCACAAAGCTCCCATTGAGGAGCGAGGAAAATCAGACACCTCCAACACAACTTAAAATGAGACTACGAACTTCATTAGAAAACCCCCACCCTTCCAAGGCTTTGTCAATGAACCTCCACTCAAGCCTATCATAAGCTTTTTTCAGGTCCAATTTCATAATGACCAACCCTTTGCTTCCTTTGTGTTTCCTAAGATTGTGGATGAGTTCTTGTGCCACCACTGTATTCTCTGCTATCCACCGTCCTCTGACAAATGCCCCCTGATAAGGCAATATGATTCTTTCCAAGAGAGTCGTCATTTAGATCGTTAAGATCTTCGATACAATCTTGTAGTTGAAGTTACAAAGGCTAATCGGTATGAAATGATTGAAGTTTGATAGGTGTTCTATCTTAGGAATAAGCACCACAATCGTTCTATTCATTCTTCTAGGTATAGTTTTATTTCTGAAACATTCCTAAACAAAATTAATAGTATTTTCCTTGATTATATGCCAGAACTTCTTATTAAAGATTCCCAGATATTTATTCGGTCCCGGACTTTTCAGAGGATGGAGGTTCCATATTGCTTCCTTTATCTTTGTCTCATCTAGAATTTGTATTAGCTTCTCATTCTCCTCATCCGTAACAACTGTTTCTCCAATCCCTCCCAAGTTCAAAGGCATACTAGACATTTCTGATATGTAAAGCTCTTTGAAGTGTTGCACGAAGTAGTTTGCTATATCTTTTTCATCAATACAGCAAATCGGTCAATCCTTGATATAGGTGATTTTGTTTCTCCTCCTCCTGACAAAAAGACAGGTATGAAAGAACTTGAAATTTTGGTGGTGCTTCTTGTATATTTCAGCAATTGTTTGCTTTTTGAAAAAAATAATAATAATAATAATAATATTTGCTATATAGGAATCTGATTAAATAATATTTAATAGTACAGCAGTTTCATTATGAATGATGATAATAGAAAAAATGAAATCATTCATGGAATTAATTGCATTTTGGTATTTTTTGCAAATGCACCTTAACTTTTGTTTTAAAACATTGCATTAATTTAGATGCTAGCTAAATTTATTGCAATTTGATCTAATTAAATCGTTAGAAAATTAGTGAGTAATAACGATTTATTATATTAAATAATATATAAAAAAATTATTCAAGTAACATAACATATAAATATTGATGGCATACAATGATAAACAGGAAAAAGTAGAGATAATATGAAAACCAATGATTAAATCAAGACTATAATTGAATTCTATATTTTTAAGATGAATTTGTCCAATTTAGATGCTTATGGTTTTATGGCAATTGCCAGATACAATAATTTTTCTTGACAATAAATAGCATTTCAAATCATTAAAAATTATAAAACCAACTTTGACTTGAACTTTCTTATAATATATATATGCAACACTTAATCTCGTCGATTAATATTACAAAAGTAAGAATTTGATTGATTGAAAATTAAATATAAATGAATATATTTATAGATGTTGAAAGGATATTAAACTAAAAGACATGTTCATTAACAAATATTCTTATTTTATTTTTTTTGGTAAAGGTATTTTTTTTTGTAAAGGTATAGTGTATCCCTAAGTAATGAAATAGTACATTTCAAATGGTAATAAGTTAATAACCTATGTGAAACAATGCAGCTTTTAAATTGTAAAAATGTTATTTTATAATTTCTATTCAAAAATAAAAAGATATTAATTTCAATTTAATTTTCCAACATAAATTAGTCTACTGACAATGTTTAATGTTTCATCTAACTAAAACCTTGTCACTGATATTAAAATACAATTATCCAAAATTATAGAAAACTAAAGTATACTAAAATATAATATTTATTTTGGTAATAAAATACACTTTAGTAATCGGATGTTTGAGTCACATGAAATGGTCTTTAGCCCATTTGTTATATAAAAAATCAAACACAGAAAATTGTAAATTGTAACATTTAAAATAGAGTGACTAAAATATATTATTGGCATAAATGTACTTTAGTACGTTTTAAAATTAAATTTGTTCATATAGAAAACTCTACACTTAATTAGTGTAATTGATACTCTATAGTTAAAAAAAAAAATATTGCATATTTGTTCAATTTAGTTAAAATTAATAGATTCTATCAACTTAGAAGTCACGTGCATAACAAATTATCCTAAAAATTGATTTTTTTCATTTTTAATTGTACCAAAAACTTAAAAAAATTAAAAAAATAGAAAGAAAAATTATAAATCAATTTCAAATTTTATTTCTTGTTTTTAAATATTTTTTTAAGTTTTAATACAATAAAAAAATTTAAAATCAATTTGAACATCACGTGCTATGCATATAACTTTTAAGTTGATAGAATTTATCAATTTAACTAAATTGGACAAATGTGCAATTTTTTTTTCAATTATAAAGTATCAATTGTATAAATTAATTATTAAAACTTTTATGTAAACAAATTTAATTTTAAAAAATACTACAGTGTATTAGAAATTATATTATTTCTGAAAATATAGATGCCAAAGTTCAATAACCTCAACTAGAATTCATCATGACAAATAATGATAAAAGCACACAAACCAAAATCAAATAAATGAAGAGCATATTGCATATTCAGGCACAAATAGAAAAAAAGTTATTAAATAGATCGGAAGGAGATGAAGTAAATTAAATAAAGCATGCATGGACAGGAAGATAAAACTATAGGAGATTTGATTTTCAGAAATTTACATGATGTTGGTGTTGACGATTTTGGATCAACAATCAGTCCCTAAGCGTCTATAAGCGTGCCACCTTCAAATTATAAAAAATCTAAAGGAAAAATAGTAATAAAAATAATGTGCGAATATAAAATTAACAAATGATTGTGCTTAGAAATAGAGAACTAATTTCCAATGAGTTCTTTTATTGCTTTAACAATTAAAAGGACTTTACAAATAAAATTCGAGTAAAATAATGATGAAAAGACTAAACAAAATTAAAGTTTAACAATTCTGAAAGCCTACAAAATTCTTGAAACTTGAAAACTTGAACGCTGATTGTATGTTTGTATGCTTGAGTAGTTGAATGTCTGTGTGTAGAGAGAGAGCCAGAATTCTGATCCCTTTATATAGCCTTTGACAATCTTGAATTCTAGTAGGAATAAAACTCTTGGCAATTGCAATTTCACTTTGAATATAACTCTTATCTGAAAAACAATACACTAACAGAGAATAAAACAAATGGACCAACAGACACTGTTCTTTCTAAACTCAATATGGTTCAACGACAATCGTTCTTCCAACTGTTTGGCCTAACATTCATCCATAAAGCCAATAATTTTACATGGCTCAAACATTGCCCCCTCAATTTTTACTTTTGAAAACAAATGTAAAAAGTGAAAATTAAAGTATTTTTTTTATTTTTCCCAAAATATAATCCAATTAGCTACATATATACAAGTATGTATACATATACATAATTAATTATTTGGTCAAAATTTAACTATGACTAAAATTCCAAAACTTCCATTCATTAAATCTATTCGGCCGTATTCCTTTCCAATTAATTGCAACTATTCTTTGCCACATATCAACTTCCTTAGCCACATAAAAAAAAAAATTCAGCCATATATATTTCCATTCCAAATTTTCCTTTATTCAAAATATTCGGCATAACAATAAATTTTTGCCCATCTATATGCATATTCGGTTCCACTCCAAAATTCCATTTGACCATACACTTTAATTCCTTCTTGGTCAAACTACTCGGCCATAATTAATTCCACTCACTCATTCATTCGGCCAGACATTATCTTCGGCCAACACTTATTTCCTTCGGCCATATCATTATTTCTTTCAGCCGTACAATTTCATTCGGCCACAATCTTTGTTCCATTCGGCCGTATAAAAATATTCATTCCCAAATATTTCTTCCAACCAGTCGGCCATATTTCCTTCATCCAAAGCAATTATATTCTGCCATATATCCAAAATCCCTTCTTCCACTTGACCGGCCAACCCATCTCCATTTTTTATTTACCTTTATATCCTCAAAAGTTCAAAATAAAAACCTAGTAAATCTTAGCCATTGGATCAAAACTTTTAACATAATTACAATTTTACCATCATCTTCTCCATAAAACCATAGCCTCCAAAATTTCGGCCATTCAAGCTCATGCTTTCATTCTTCCAAACATTCAGCTTAACAACCTTACTACTCACCGAACATCTCCCATTTTCACTCAGCTATATTTCTAGTCAATTTAGGAAGAACTTCCATGTTAGCCGACCATACATATATATATATATGCTCGGCCAAACTTTAATTTTTCCAAAAGCCGGCCAAACACATTCCATTCATTCATCCTAAACTTTGGCCAACCATCCAAATGTAAACACTTGTTCGGCCAATAATTCTAATTTCCCAACATTCTCATTCTTCCTAAACTTCTTCTGTTTAGCCGAATGTCTTTACTAGGAAATGCTTCATTACATTTAGGGATGATAGAAGATTCTCCTTAAGTAAACTTAAACTTTGCAATTCTGACTTGTCTAACCTTTAAAATTTTTCTTTCTTGCAGATCAAACCTCCTAAAACCAAAGATGCTAAACAATTAAGGATTGTCTTGAAACCTGATTGACCTGCTCGACCTAGAACCTTTGCAGATAACATGGCAGCCGCAATCTATCAATCCGTGGAAAACATATCCAATCCAGTCCTAACCGCAAAGGATAAAAATAAGAGAAAATACTTCATTGGTCCCAGATTTATCAATGCCATTACTATAGAAGTTCTAGATGCCTACCAATCTGACAAAGAACACAACCTTGAGCTACTCCCTTTTGACTCGAAAGATAGGCTAAGTTGGACCAAATGGAATAGCTCCAAGCCTTTGCATTGGCCTCATTCATCTTCCCAATGGGTATCTTGGTTCAACAGACTTGAACCCCACTTTGGCAACTCTTGGAGATCGGCCGACATATACGATACGCTTGAACTTTCTTGCTCTGATCTTCCATGTGACAAAGCTCTTATTGCTGCTGCCTTATGTTTTTGGTCAACCCTGACCAATACTTTCAACTTCAGATTTTGGATGATGACTCCAACCCTCCTTGATTTGGTCGTTCTTACTTGCATTCGATCCAACGGTCTACTTCTGTCTGCCGTTCTGCTCAATCTTCCCAACACCATCTCACTCAATGCTTCAGTCACCAAATCTGAATCATCCTATGGAGCTCATCTAGCCATCCATAGAGGCAAGGACCACATCGCTTCTGATATTCAAGAGAACATAAATTTTTTTCTCATGTGGCTTTGCAAGTTTATCTTCTGTGTTGCCTCCAACAAAATCACCAAGGAGTTCGTCCATATCGCTGAGACACTTGCAGTAGGCCAACCGGTTGCCCATGGTCCCATTGTTCTCGGCCACCTCTACAGATGTATCACCATGATCGTTGAGAACAACATGTCTCCCAAACATGCCGGCTCAATATGTATACTCCAGCTTCGGCTCCAAGCTTACTTCACTGAACTTGGGCCATCCATTTAACATTTACCCCACAGGAGCCTTGGCATGTCGATCATCTAAGCTGGAGTCTTTGAACATTCTGCTAGAGATTTTTTTAGTTTTTTCTTCTCAACTAAGGAGTGAGACTCAACCTTCTTCTCTAGGATATTTGATTATCCTAAACGTTGTGGCATCGTCCCAGAACCATAACTTGGCTTGAAAGAATCAGTCAACCTTTGGGCAAGTATTTTGATATGCCGAGATCTTCCTTATGCTGGTATAGCAAATTCTAAGAAATACAGTACTGGAGTAGAAGTTTATTGTCCCAACCTAGTGGCGCGACAATTTGGACTTTGCCAAGCAATACCCGTTCTTCACATTGATTCTCATAATGGATGTTCATCGTCCCGCAATTCCATTTTTTTTGACGAGTTAAAAGAAATTATCTGAAAGTTTGACAACCAAAAATTCTCATTTATTTTGCACAAGTTTTCTTCCCATCCATCTTCTACTATCGCTTTTGACCATTGGTGGGGCGCCAAGACTTGCACTACCTTTATAGATACGGCCGACGAGGTGGCATATGAAATTTTCAAACATGGCGTCCCAACCACTAAGGCTCAAAAAGGTGGAAAGTCCACTTGTGCATCGAACAATCTTCAACTCAAGTCCTCTAAGAAAGGTATAGAACTTGAACTTCTAGTTTTAGCAATACTCTAATGTTTTGAAGACTAACTTTTTAATTGTAGGTGTTTCGAGCGCATGCGATGCTGGTCCATCCTCGGCTGAAGCTTCAAAGAAAAGAAAGCTTGCTTCTCGGGTCAAGTCCATCTTCCCAGTAAGTTTTAAGACTCATCCCCCCACTTCTCTTCATTACTATTTTCTAACCAATCTTTTTTTTTTTAATTGCAGAAAAAGCCACATGTCCCCTGAGCTCAAGAGTTTTATAACTCTACACCTCAATCTTTGAGTGACCAAGATGAAGAAATTCATTATGAGGATGAAAACTTGGAAGAACATTTGGAAGATCAAGCGGATGAACATTTGGATGATAAAGCATCCAATGAAAACTTGGAAGATCAAGTAGATAAGGATGCTGCAAATGATGATTTGAATTAGGTAAAGACCAAATTTCATATCACTATTATGTTTTCCAACTTAGAAAAATCTAAACTCATCATTCTTCCTAAATAGGTTCTTCCCATCTTGAATCCAATGGAGTCATCCTCTCATCAAAACCAACTATCTTATTTTCGGGTATTTTATATCTTCCAAAAGCTTTTTAATATTTTGCATATATGTTCTAACAACAAACTTCTTCCAGGTCAATCAAGGTGATGTTCCAAGTTCGCATGAACCATCAGCAAGTCCGTTGTTCCTAGTTCCCATGCCGAAAACATCACTAAGGTAAATTTCAATATTGTTCTTCAATACATATATGATTCGGCCCAACAATAAAAATCCTAATTTCAATGTATTTTTCAATAATTTCAGGAATTTTCACTAGAGTAGGACGGTGATGATTTCTTCTCAGAAGTGAACGACTTAGTCAATATGCCTCTCTCACCTCTCCTTGATGACTTTGAAGTAGGAACGACCGAAAATGAATATGCATCGACCAAGCAAGTGGAAAAAGCAAAAGACTTCATCCATAGTCTTTTTGATACAGATCTTGAGATAGTTATGCAAGATGAGACCTGCACATTGTTGATCCAATCGCTTGGAGTGCTCCTCAATGCCAGCATATTTTATGATGAAGTTCGGCCCAAAATTTCTGAGTTCCATGACTTCTTAGGCCGTGACACTCCTACTTTCTTCTTGACTCAACAAGAAATCAAAGAAGTACAAAAGTTAACCACCTCATTCTTGAGTATCCGAGACATGCTCAAAAGGTCTCTCACCAAGATGTCTTTGATAAAAGAAAATTCAGCCATCATGGACAGAGATTAATAAGATGAAGGAAGAGTTGGCCAAACTTCAAGCAAAGTTAGCCTCCAACGAACCTGAGAAGAAGAAAAATGATGAGACTTATGTCGTTTCAAAAAGCAAAACATCTTCTTCCAAGTCCAAGGCTCAGAAAATTCGAGAAGATCTTGAGAAAGCCAATAGAAGAAAACCTTTGGCCCAATAAACCATCTCCAAATGGAATTCTGCATGGAAATTCACAAAGGATGAAGTTGCAAAATGAATGTAATTTAACACTTATTTTTTTGCAAACTTCTTTAGTTCATTAGACTTGTTTTTACTGTTGTATTTGAACTTGATTTAAAGTGAATATATGAACATTGAAATCACAACTTTGTTGCTTTGACCCATAACAACCGGCCTAAAAAATGAATGGTCGATCAGTTTAAAACAAAAAAATGGAACGACAAAAAATGGAATGGCCTAAAAGTTTGGCCATGCTCAATTGAATATGATATATGTATACCCCCTCATTTTATTCCTTGCATTCGAGCAGAATAAAAGTAATAAAATGACATAGTTTGGCCTAAAATTTATCTGTCATTTTTTTTTGCCAAACCATTCAGCCACACATCAAATTTATTGGCCGAATTTTTCAATGGTCTCCCAACTAGTAGGATAAAACTTTTTCAGGAAACAGTCGTTAATAGGATTTGAATGTTGTAGGCCTTCGATATCTTGCAACTGATATGCTCCATTTCCAACGACCTTGTAAATCAAATGCAACTTGGTGACAATTTTCTATATCTCGAATCTTCAGAACCGATAGGAAGACCAACTTTCCAAACTAGGTCACCCTCACCAAAGCTTTTAAACTTATCTCGTTTATTGTAAGCGCGGGCTACCGTCTTCTTTTGAGCTTGGAAATGGTCTAAGGTTGCAAGTCTCACTTCATCCAACTCTTCTACTTCTTGTGACATTGCTTGAGCATAATCTTCAAGGGTAAAGTTATGTTGTTGAGCCACCCTTAAAGACTTGACTGTCACTTCCATGAGAAGAATTGCATCATGGCCATAAGTTAAAGCGAAAGGAGTAGTTCCAGTACCTGATCTTTTAGATGTCCTATAGGCTCACAATGTTTCAGAAAGGATATTATGCCAATCTCTAGGATTATCATCAATCATCTTTTCTAAAATCCCCTTCAAAATTTTATTACTTGCCTCGTCCTGACCATTGGCCTAAGCAAAGTACGAAGTTGAATGAGATATCGTGAAGCCGTACTCTTTCGCAAATTCCTTCACTGAGTCTCCCATGAACACAATTTCTCAGTCAACTGTAATAGATTCTGGAAGACCAAAACTATGGATTATATCCTCCTTTATAAATTCGATAACCTTGACCTGATTTACTTTGGCCGTGTTTCCACTCATTTAGTAAAATAATCAGTTCTACTATGATGAAAGCGTGTTGCTTAGAAGAAGAATGATAAATCTTGCCAATTAAATCAATGGTCCAACCACAAAACGGTCATGGCTTAACAATAAGATTCAATGGAACAACCAGAACGTGTTGTACTGGACCATGCTTCTGACAAGCGGAACAACCTTTGGCATAACTTCTACAATCTTTCAAAATAGTTGGCCAATAGAAACCATGCCTTCGAATCATCCATCTCATCTTCACCCCAGCTTGATGTGCTCCATAAATTCCCTCATGGACTTCGGCCATTACCAACATAGCATTATGGGCTCCTAAACACTTAAGTAATAAATCATCTTGGCCTTATATAACTCTTTATCAAAAAGAATATAATTCACCGCCGGAAGCCAAGTCTTCCTATCACTAGTCTCATTCGGATCATTAAGGTATTGAACTAAAGAGTATCTTCAGTCATTCTCATCAACTTGAATGCAAAAAATATCTCATGGCATACCTCTTTCGAATAACGAAGGAAGGGATCGTTTCTTAATATTGATGACCCTTTATTTAAGTTCTCCCATAATGCGCACACCCGAAGCTAATTGGGCCATCTCATTGGCCTCAAAATTTAACTCCCTCGGTATATGATGAAGAACAATGACATCAAAGTTTTTAAAAAGTTGATCGGCCACTGCATAATATAGGACTAAAGCAAAACTCAAGCATTGGTATTCTCCAGACAATTGTTTCAATACTAACAGAGAATCTCCAATGATCTCAACATTTGACACCCCCATCTCTTTTAAAATTTCTAGGCTAATAAATAAAGCTTCATACTCGGCCTGGTTGTTGGAACATTCAAAATCTAATTGTAACAAAAATTGAGTATTCCATCCCTTTGGAGATTCTAAGATAATTCCTACTCCGACTGAATTTTGAGTACTTGATCCATCAAACCGCAACTTCCATGGCACAAGAGATATATAAGCTACTTCCATTGGGTCACGTTCTTCTTCTATATTCAGACATGGATGATCGGCCAAAAAATAGCCAAAGCTTGACCTTTCACGGCGTTTTGAGCTACATACTGAAATGAAAATTCAGACAAACTGATAGTCCATTTGTCAATTCTCCCTCGTAAAATCGGCCTCGAAAGCATATACTTAATGAGATCGGTCTTAGAAATAATGAACACTATGGTTGGTAACATATAGTGTCTCAACTTTTTGGCTGCAAAGTACAATGCTAGGCATAACTTTTCCACGAATGAATATTTCAACTCATTGACTGTGAGAACCCGACTTAAGTAATAAACAGCTTGTTCTTTTCCTTGTTCATTATTTTGGGCCAACAAACCTCCAATTGAACCTTCTACAGCCGAAATATAAAGCTTAAGTGGTGTATTCTTCCTTGGAGGCATTAAGACTGGAGGCTTGGTTAGGTAATCCTTAATCCAGTCAAATGCTTCTTGGTGACAATCCTCCCATTTAAATTTTTCTTCACCCTTTAACTTTAGTAAGGCCAAAGAAGGTTGAATTTTCCCACATGTATTAGAAATAAATCTTCTTATAAAATTAATCTTCCCAATCAAACTTTGAAGTTCTTTCTTGTTCTTGGGTGGTTATGCTTCTATAATTGCTCGAGCCTTATTCCTATCAATTTCAATCCCTTTATGATGAACCAAAAATCCAAAAAAATTTCCAGTTGAAACCCCAAAAGCATGCTTCTACGGATTCATTTTCAATTTGTGAGTCCTCATTCTTTCAAAATCTTTTCTAAGATCGGTCATATGATTGGACCGTTCATCAGTCTTAATCACTACATCTTCTATATAGACCTCTATCTCATGGCCTATCAAATCATGGAATATTAAATTCATGGCTCGCTGATACGTTGCTCCGGCATTTTTTAAGCCGAATGGCATAACAACCCACTCAAAAGTTCCAATTGCTCTTGGACATCTAAATATGGTCTTATGAACATCTTCTTCCGCAAATAAAATTTGATTATATCCTGAATGTCCATCCATGAACAATAGAATTTCATGTTTGGCCACACTATCAATCAATAAATCGACCACCGGCATTGGATATTCATCTTTAGGAGTAGCCATATTCAAATCTCTGAAATCTGTACATACTCGCATTTTTCCGTTCTTCTTGACTACAGGAACAACATTGGAGATCCATTCGACGTACCTGGTCGTTCTAACAAGTCCAGCATTGATCATTCTTTCAACTTTTTCTTTCATCTTGAGAGTAACTTCGGCTGACATCCTTCTTGGTGGTTGTTTAAAAGGCCTAAACCCTTCCTTTAGAGGTAAACGGTGCTCCACAAGCTTTCTATCAAGTCCTGGCATTTCATGGTAACTCCAACCAAAGCAATCCTTGTATTCTTTCAACAACTCGATAATTTTGGCCTGAAGGTCTGAGTCTAATAAACTGCATACAAAAGTTGGCCTAGGATCTTCCTTCGTTCCTAGATTAACTTCTATCAATGGATCTTAAACTTCGGCCGTAGTATCATCCAACTTAGATGGTGCTGAAAACAAAGATCTTTGAAATCAATTTCTTCTTTGACTTCGGAATCATCCTCCACCATACATTCAGCCCATCCTATGGCCGAATTTTCTTCTACCTTTTTCTCAGTCAAATATGCCACTAATTTTCGAATGGTAGTTTGAACAACATCAATTTTTTCTTCCTATTTTGGCTTACTGATCATGGATATCATTTATCTTCAGCTTGGACATTTGTATGGTCGTTAGTTGAGCTATGTTCTCATAAACTTCATCCACTATCATTTTCAATTGTCACGGACTTTTGAAGGCCGTAATTCCCATAGGTCGGTCATACTTGTTGTTCTCACAAAATTGAATTAGGCCGATATCATCTTCATAATATCGAGCCTCAATTGCATTGGCCGTTACTAAAAATGGTCTATCATCAGCCTTAACCATCTCAACTTCCTCTCCATTCCAAAACCATTGAGCTTGATGTAAAGATGAAGGAACGCATAAGCTTGCATGAATCCAATCTCATCCCAACAAAGCATTGTATTGAGATTTAGACTCAACTACAAAAAAATGCAGCCATAATTGACTTGCCCCCCACAGTGAGTTCAATGGGAAGAACCCATTTAGCTTTTGTTGTTCCGCCAACAAAATTACTCATAGTTACTTCAGTATGGATAAGATCTTGATCCACTTTGTTCAGTTTCGGAAGCATAGTGGCCGGCAAAATATTCACTGCGGCCTCATTGTCAACTAAGACTCTATTAACCAACTTTTCATCAAAATGTGCACTGATGTAAAGTTGCTTGAGATGTTGAGCCATCTTTTCAGCCGGTTTTTCTACGATAATATTTTTTTATCGTCCTTGAACTACTTCCATCTTTTGTAATTCCTCTTTCACTATAAACTCATGATTGTTGCCCCCAACTTCAATTACATCCCTTTCCATCACATTCGGCTGGTTAGGACGAGTTTCAAAAATTTGCGAAAGAACCTACGTCATATTGCATTCTATGCGGTCCAATGATCCAAACTTAATCGTCAGCATTTTATCTGTTGAGGTCACGACCAAATTATCTTCATCCATTTGGTCAATTTTTCTTTCTTTATCATCCTTAGTGATTTTTTCATGAATCACCTTTTTTCTAGGTTTCCATTCTATTTTCTTTCTACTAGAAGATTCATCTGTTCTCACATCATTTGGTCATTTGTTCATCTCTGCATGTTAAGATTTCAGCCTAACAGAGCTCTTTATGTCTTTGGTCTTGTTAAGTTGGACCAGAGCCAAAATTTCTTTACCTTTTAATTTTTGGCATTCTTCTTCCTCAGTTAGCCTTCTAGCTTCAGCTATTTGTCTTTGCAACCTCATTTTTTGTGCCTTAGTAAGAGGTTGGTGAGTATTGTTCCTAGAATGATACCATCGGCCCACCTCAGTCACTGGTGGCCGAAAGCTTTTTGGTTTCTCTTTGTTGTGAGAAACTACCTTCCTTTGTCCATCTCTTGGGACAATCACTTGCAAACCAACATCAATTTTTCTTCCTTGATAATGGTTCGTTGGCCATGCATTTCCGACTTTCGGTCCAAGTCTTTGAAATACTGATCTTGGACTATGCGACCCATAGTTTTCTGGTGGAGATTTCAAAAATAATCAAATCATTCTTCCTTACCTCCTTAGGATGAACAATTTTTTTAGCATTGATTTCATGCTTGTATCTTGCACACAAAGGTTTAGAATGTGCTTCTACCTTCTCACATGAAATATTCTCTTTGGGCCAATATTTTTTCTTGTAAACTTTACCACCAGATGTTTGGCCTAAGTCTATTTTTGTCCCAGATTGAGCCAACTTCGTAATATCTACTGCCATCATGTTCACGTCAGCTATTGGGAATGGATCACTATCTACCCCCATCACTTCCTTGCCTTTTTTAGGAAATTTCAGAGTCCCTTTTTCAATTAAACATTGAATAGCATTGTGGAATAACACACAATTAGTAGTTGAGTGGGTCCATCCATTGTGCTATTTGCAATAGGACTTGTTCTTTACTTTTTTGGTTGATGGAATAACGTGTCCCTCAGGTAGCCGAATCACTTTATCAGCCAGCAAAAGATCAAAATTTGATCAACCTCAGAAATATCAAAAGAATAAGTTTTATCAGTCTCAAATCATTCTTCTTTGAGTCAAAAGTCAATTTAGACATACTCTGAGCTCTCATTGGCCTGACCAAAGCTTTACAAGTATATGGCCTAGTAGCCACAACTTCGGCCGCATTATCTTCGATCATTTCCTCTTCACCCACATGTTCTTCCGTATCGACCATGTGGACTTCATTATTGGGATCCCTGTAGTAAGAACCCCTGGAAGAATTTTTCCTTTGATATTCTTTCTTTAGAATCTCTTCATACCTGGTTGCCCGAGATACTAACTTAAAAAGATCTCTAAACTCCATGCCTTCGAATTTCTTTTTCAACTTGAAGTTTAAACCACTATGAGCTATCTTCACAAACTCACGTTCAAGAATACCAAGATGACACATATTCTTTGCTCTCTTGAAACGAGCAACAAAGTCTTCGGCCGACTCACCCTCCCTTTGATACAAACGAGAAAGATCGGCCATAGAAACTTCTAGTTCAATCCTATACAATTGTTCATGGAATTTTTGTTCCATCTCTTACCAATTTTAAATCGATCCTGACTGAAGATTGATGTACCATGAAAATACTGAACTAGTCAAAGAATTTAAAAAAAGTTTAAGCTTGAACACATCGTTTGTCCCAAATTCTCCACATTGGGCCATGAATCAGCCTATATGTTCAATAGTAGATTGATTATCTTCACCCGAGAAAAGAGTGAAGTCAAGGCACTTATACCCTCTAGGAAACTCTATTCGGTCTACATAATCCGGATATGGCTTCCTATAAGATGGTCGGCCTATTCTTCTAAAAGCTGGGCCGATGATCTCTTGGACTAAATTTTCCACTACATCTCGATCCAAGCCTTGGCCTTGTCCTTGACCCTGACCATTATATCCTTTTGGTTGGTTTCTCTGCCGACCAAGATTAATTTCAGCATGTTGTTCATTCTTCCAATTTTGGCCATACTGTTCAGCATGATGACCTAGATGTCTCACATGCGGAGGAGTATAAGGAATGTTCCTAGGCTCATTGACCACGAGATAAACTGGAATCACTTCTTCCATTGCGGCTCAAGGAACTTGATTTTGGCGTCCTAAAGCTTCAATAAGATTATTGAAAGATTCGGCCATTTCGCCAAGCAATCTTTCTTGGTTGTCCTTCATTTGTTGGGACAACTCCCGGATTGACATATCGGATCGATGAGATCCTTCTCCGTCTTCATGTTGGACTTGATATTCTTGATCATCTTGAGGATCTTTTCCTCCATGTATGACCACATGAATTTGGCCGATACCTCCTTCTTCACGTTGCTTAGAAGCTCTTATTTTCACCATATTTTTAAACTCAAAAATTTTGTCGTCCCATTGGGCATGCCAAAAGATATGTTGACGATTTTGAATCAACAATCGGTCCCTAAGCGTCTATGAGTGTGCCACTTTCAAATTATGAAAAATCTCAAAGAAAAATAATAATAAAAATAATGCGCAAATCTGAAATTAACAAACGATTGTGCTTAGAAATATGGAACTAATTTCCAATGAGTTCTTTTATTACCTTAATAATTAAAATGGCTTTACAAATAAAATTCGAGTAAAATAATGATGAAAAGACTAAAATTAAAGTTCAACAATTCTGAAAGCCTAAGAAATTCTAGAAACTTGAAAACTTGAACGCTGATTTCTGTAGAGAAAATCTGGTTGTATGCTTTGAGTAGTTGAATGTCTGTGTGTGAGTAGAGAGAGAGAGCCAAATTTGAATTCTAATCCCTTTATATAGCCTTTGACAATCTTGACTCCTAGTAGGAATAAAATTCTTGGCAAATGCAATTTCACTTGAAATATAACTCTTATCTGAAAAACAATACACTAATAGAGAATAAAACAAACGGACCAACAGAAACTGTTCTTCCTAAACTCCATATGGCCCAACGACAATCGTTCTTCCAACTATTAGGCCTAACATTCATCCATGAAACTAATAATTTTGCATGACTCAAACAGTTGGTCTAGTTAAGCATGGGACTCTACAGCAGCAATACAAATGATGATTGATAATATTGTTATGAATTAAAGTTTAAGTGCTTCCTATGTTATGTGATTTTGAATAGTTTTGAACTTTTGAGGAAACCAAAGGATGAATATATATATATATAAGCACATTTTATGATGGTCCATTACTTGCATGCCTTTAGTTACCAAAAAAAATTTACTTGCATGCCTTTCCCTATTGTAAAATATCTCTCTTTTTTATAAGAAACAAAAAGAAAGGTTTTGGTGGACGGTGACTTTGATTATACATGCATGCCAATTTACCATGATCTACTGATTTTAAATTACAGTACACACCCAAAAAAAAAATTTACGCACACATTACACTTTCATGTGCTTTCAGAACTTTTACTTTTCCTTTTTGCTTTGAAAATGGGTGTAATTATTCAAAAAGCAAGAATCCCACATGCTGCCTGAATAAAATCCAGGAGTTGGTTTTTAAAGATATAAAACTTGTCTTTTTTGGTGAATAGATATAAAACTCGTCTCTTCCTGTTAAATGAAGAAAAATTACATACAGCAAAAGCAATAACTATATGATCAAATATATAACTAAATTTTTTATGCATGATTAAAATAAATACCTCATATATGTAGATATCTATCTGTCTTTGTAGATTGCTATTTTCTTATCCATTTCACATATTTTATAGTCTAATATCGTAATTTCTGATTGATCTTATCATATAATATTATTTTATAATAAAATTAAATTTAAATTTAAAAACAAAAAAAATTACCTTTAACTGATAATATCTCAAATGAAATTTAAAAGCTCACTAACAATGTAAAAAAAAAAAAAATAAGGAAAAGTCTTATAACAGGGTTGAATTAATACATCCAGATTAATGTGTCTAGCTAGCTCTACCCATTGACAGAACATTACTTCTTTTTTATAGAAAATTGACAGAACATTACTTGCGTGCACAATAGTTTTTTTTTTTGTTTTTTTTTATTTTTTTATTATTTGTTTTTAATGGCTAAAAACTCTTCCAATGGGAAAGTAACAAAAATATTTATTTTTATTTTTTAAGAGGGAAAAAAATAATCCATTTATGTAGTTTTTCAAAGGAAGCAAGTGTTTTCTACTAATTGCAAAGTCACTATTTTTTTCCATTATATGTATAGCATATAGTCCACTATTCAGAGAGCAACAATTTATATCTTTTATCCAATGCGTATACTCAAATATATTGACTGCGTATTATACATATTGGATAGCTGATATAGATTGTCACTTTCTGAGTAGTGAGCTACGTCGCCCATATTAGTAGTTATATATATATATATATGAAAAGCAATACAAACACACCAGGATGACATGTTGGAAATTAGATACCACAAAATCAGAAAAGCTAGGAATATGATTAAAAAAATTAAAAATAAATTATATCATATTCTAAACTAAACTTAAAAAAATAGAAATTTCATTCAGAACATGAAAGTATTTTAAATGGTTTTACTATTGAATCAAACTTATAAATACACGAATATGATAAAATTAGAATAGTCAAATTGTTTTTTTTTTTTTTTTTTGGGAAGGAGAATAGTCAAATTGTGCATGTACAATCTTTAAAGGAATAAATATTTGTGGGTACTATCTTTAATGACGATTTCGCTCCTTTTGGATAATCTCCAGCTAATGTATAGTAGTAATGAACTTCAAAACCAATTTTGGTGTATAAAATTTTTAACTCAAATAAATTAGAATAAATAAATTAAATATTTTTTTCTATAAAAATAACTAAGAAAAGTAGAATAAATAATAAACTATTTAAATGAGGTAAATAGTAACTTAAGAGGTAAATAAAAAATAAAAAATTTTCAATTTGTAAGAGAAAACAGAGATGGAAAAATTGATTTTTTTGCTAATATTTTGGCCAAATTTTGGTTTTTTCATGTAATCGAAATTATTTCTGCCCCAAAAAAAATGGTAAAATTTATATAATTTCCGTCAAAATTTATGATATTTCTCTGATATTTCTACCATATTTTTCGTCAAAATTTCCATTGTAATTGTTTTACAAACTAGTTAAAATTTCCATAATTTCTATGGAAATTTTCAAAATTTCCGTGAAAATTTAGATTGTTAAAATTTAAAAATATGATATATTTTTATAAATATTTGAATATTTTTTAAATTATAATTATTTATTGATAATATATTTTAAGTTAAAATATAATTAGGCGAATTGAAATTTAAAAGCAAAATTAAAACAATTAAAAAAATGTAAAACAATTATTACAATTTTAAAATAAAAAATAGTTATAATTAAAAAAAATTATTTTGGCATAAATTTTCAACAAGTTAAAAAAATTATTTGATTAAAAGTTTAAAACTTACATCATCTAATCATATAAGATATAATTTATCACGTAAATTATCTACAATTATAAAATTGTATTATTTTTTATATTGTAATCATTTTTTCTACCAATATAATTGCTCACGTGAAAGAATCAGACATCCATTATTTAGTCTTCAATAAAAACTATAAAAAAATAAATAAATAAAAAAACCAATGAGGATTGAAGGTGAATTATACTCATGCAACTCAAGATGAGAATCATAGAAGTAAAGAAGGTGGGCCAGGATTAGTTGCTATAGGAAAAAATTATACGCGTAGAGAAAGGGTTATAATGGGAATATCACAACAACAAGAATAATTTTTTTCTACAAATTTTGCATCAATGAAGATTGAAGATGAATATAACCCTTATTTCATGGATGATTATGAAATGTCATCAAGTAATAACTCATAGATACATTCTCAAACTCAATCATCAGGAGCTAGTAGTTATGAACGAAGCCAATCAACGTCATATCCATATCATGACTATCAGCAAAGACAATCATATGAAATATTATATTCATACGGTTGGCATTTTAACAATTACATGCAATTATCAAGGAGGTGTGCATTTTGATCAATATTGCTCTCAATACACAACTAGAAATAAGGATGAGGAACTTATATTTAAGCAATCATGTACTTGTATTATTATTCTGATTAATGAATAATTCATTACTTAATGAATAACATTTTTATTCCTATCATCGAGTACTATAAATCTCTTAATTATGATAAATATGATTTCCACTCAATATTCTTTTAAATTTTATAGTTAAATTAATAAAGTATCTGATAAATAAGCATATCCTGAAGTTTCATTAAAAACTTCCATATTTTTTTTTATAAATTTCCATCATTTTTTTCGTTTTTTTTTTATCGATATCAATATTTCCATCAGTATTTCTGTATTTTTAACCTTCGATATTTTCATTGATACCGATATTTTTATTCTTGAGAGAAAAGTCACTTACTCTTGTATATTTGAGACAGAGTCTTACTTCGTATTTTCAAATGCACACCTAAACTCTAATTTTCTAACACAACATCCTTCAAGTCTATAATTCAAATATATTATATAATAATATAACATGAATTTGGTAGGCATTTATCGTATGATACATTTCATATTTTTTTTTCCTTTTTCTTTTGTTGCTAAAAAAATACATTTTAGTTAGCTAAGGAAATAAGTTTTCGCATGTATAACCATAGTTATAAAATTCTCTACCTAAGTATACGAAAACATTAATATTGTTCAAATGATGATAATTTTACCATATTTGTATACATGTCTGAGCTTTAAAATAAGTTTGACTCTAACATTTGTTTAAAGTGTAAATGGCCGATGCCAAAATGTCTGAGCTTTAAATGTTTGAGAGTGTGATAACTAAGGATGAAATATCCGAAATTGAAATGTCTAATGTTGCTGAGGATGATATTAGTTCGAAGCTTTTTTCTGCGGGTAATATTTATGCATATACCAAATCAAGAAGTCTAACTCTTGGAATGTCAAAGATATACTCACAGAATATCAAAACATTGCTCAAGGAAATGATAATTCTCTGCTTCAGTTATGTTTCACTCATAATAACCATGTTCAGACTCATCAATGCCTGAGGATGAGAAGTATTAACCATATTCAAACTCATCAATGCGTGAGAATGAGAAGTATCCACAAATAACAGAGTGTGGCTTAATACAATATGTACTTTTGCCAACTCCTTCCTCATATAGTCAGACATGGAATGCAGCTGTAGAGTATCCAAAATAGCAAAAATCAGCATTTGGAGGCTCCAATGTTTTGCTAAAAAAATTCAAAATTTACTACAAAACTCTAAAAAGTGAGTAATTTTCAAGTAGAAGAGTTGATATTATCCATATGAATTTCAAATATATTTTGTTTTAATTTAATACAAAAAAAAAACAGGGATAAATGCACTTTAGTACCTTATAGTTTGATAAACTTGCACATTAAACTTTCAAGTTTCAAATGTTACACATTAAGCCTCTAACTTACATTTTATGTTACATTAGACATTCAAGTTTCAAGTGTATCAAATTCAGCCTTGAATTTATATTATATGTCACATTAAGCCCTCAAATTTCAAATGTAACACATTAGGCTTCTAATTTTCTTTTTTTTTTTTNTGGGGAAAGGAAGAGGAGGTTGCTGGCTTCAAGTTTCGTGTTGGAGCCGGTCCGATCCGGTGGCAGAAACGGCCGTTACCGGCGGAAGAAAGGAAATTTCCAGACTTTGCCAAAATTTAAGGATGCAGACAGGGGCATTTTCGTCCTTTTAAGTCCAGTCTCAACCAAATTACCAAACTGCCACTCACACAAATTTAATTATAACTTCTCGGTCTTAACTCCGAATCGAGCGTGCTGCTAGTCTACGAACTCGTATCGACTAGCTCTACACAACGGTACCCCGGTCAAAACCATAGCACGCTCACACAAAAAGTCAACTCTGAGCCCACTAAAAGTCAAACTGGTCAAACTTGAAAATTTTATTATTTTTTTTCTCGAAACGGGATGTTACATTGACCATAGTACCGTTGCGTAGAGCTAGTCGATACGAGTTCGTAGACTAGTAGTACGCTCAATTCTGAGTTAAGACCGAGAAGTTATGGCTGAAATAACATGAAGGGCATTTTGGTAATTTTGCTGTGGCAGGGCAAAATTACTATTTTGCCCCTGCCTTTAACAAATTTATCTAGAAGGATCTGGAAGCAAAGGACACGCCTCACGCACGCGGGCACGCACGCGGACAGCCTCCCCCTTCGCGCAGCTTCCGACCGCCCTTGTTTCGCCGGCCACGGCCAATTTCCGGCCAGATCAGGCCGAAAAATCACCCGGGAAATGACGCCGCCGACTTCCTCTCTCCTTTGGCAACGGTGGCTCGCCGTGATGGGGTCCAGATCGTCGGGAAAAGCGAGAAATCCAGTCAGCTGCTTTTTCCGCGATTCGCCGGATTCCGGCGGAGTCAGGCCGGCCCACTGCCCGGGAAAGCTTCGCCGGACCCTCCTCTCTCTTTCCCCACCCTCGACTGACCGTGAAATGCCGCGGTTTGCCGGAAACGACGACGGATCCGGCGAGGGCCGTTTCTCCTCCGGTCGCCGGATCTCGGTGGTTTCCGGTGATGAAACCGGTCCTTTCCCCCTATTTTGGACCTCCTGAAACTAATTTCGGCCTCCGTTTGTCTCGAAGCTCGCTCGTGTGGGCTGTGTGATTTGAGGGTGCTCGGCCGCCGCTTCCCGGCCATTTTCCGGCCACCACCGGCGGCGGTTGGACGAGGTAAGTTTTCGGTTGCACCCTACTCTTCGCGAGCTTCGTTTCGATATATAATTTGTGTATTATAACTGAGTATTGAAATTTACCCAGTTTGAACAGTAGTGTTAATAATTGTTAAAATAGAAATTGTTGCTAATTGGTGATATAGATATGTGTGGTGATGTTTTGGTGCTTGCTGTGGAATGTATATGGAAGCATATAATTACTGTGAGATAAGTAGTTGCTGGTTGATTGTGTTGAAATTAGTTAAAATTGTAAATTGGTTGTATGAAAATAATTGTAGACTGGGTCGGTGAATACTTTTATTGAATTGTTGTGTTTGAGAATAATTTTGCTTGATGAGCATATACATTATATGTTATTGTGTATTAATCATTATAAATTGTGTTTGTGCGAATTGTAAATGAATTGTCTGTGATATTAATTTGGTTAGTGGATGATGTGTGGCATTTATACTTTTATGTGGTAATTTATTTATTGTGTATTTTTCTTTGGATTAAATGCTGAATGTGTTTGATTGTAGCATATTTGTGTAAATATGCTTTCGGAACTACAGGTAGCTTGATCCCTTGTTGAAAGGGTATGTAGGCAGCTCAGTTTTAAACTGAGTGCAGCTACACCGTACTTAAACAATATATTTGTTTAAGTGTTGAGTTGCGTACTGTTTGGTGATCTAATTGTGTGGAAATGGTTTTCTTGTAGAATAATTTGGTTATAGGAATGGTTTTCTTGCAGGTTTGTAGCTTTTAGCATTTTTGGGGAGTGTTAGAAACAGCCGAAATGCTGCCGAAATTTTTAATAAAATTTCCGGCAATAATAAACTTTTTGGTCTGTTAATTCTTACCCCTTTAAAATTTTGTTTAGCGGGTTTTTCATGACTGCTTGTGGCTTAATGGCAACATTAAGTCACGCAGGCAGGATCTTTGCGGGTCGGGTACTGTCACAAAATCCGTAACTTTCTTCCATACTTAGTCATTTTTTCTCATATTCAGCAATTTTGTCTTACGGTGTAATATTTTCCAAAATCCGTAGCTTTCTTCCACACTTAGTAATATTTTCCCATATTCAGTAATTTTGTCTTACGGTGTAATATTTTCCAAAATCTGTAACTTTCTACCATACTTAGTAATGATTGGACCATATTCAGTAATTTTGTCTTACGTTGTAATATTTTCTTCGACTAGCTCTACGCAACGGTACTATGGTCAAAACCATAGCACGTTCACACAAAAAGTCAACCCCGAGCCCTTCCTTGGTCAAACTTGGTCAACTCGGTCAACTTTGAGAAATTTCAATATTTTCCCCGGGACGGGGTGTTACATACTTAGTAATGTTTGGTCCATATTCAGTAATTTTGTCTTACGTTGTAATATTTTCCAAAATCCATAACTTTCTTCAACACTTAGTAATTTTTTATCCATATTCTTTAATTTTGTCATACGTTGTCATATTTTCCAAAATCCATAACTTTCTTCCACACTTAGTAATTTTTTATCCATATTCTGTAATTTTGTCATACGTTGTAATATTTTCCAAAATCCGTAGCTTTCTTCCATACTTAGTAAATTTTTCCAATATTCAGTAATTTTGTCTTACGTTGTAATATTTTCCAAAATCTGTAACATTTTACCATACTTAGTAATGTTTGGTCCATATTCAGTAATTTTGTCATATGTTGTAATATTTTCCAAAATCCATAGCTTTCTTCCATACTTAGTAAATTTTTCCCCTATTCAGTAATTTTGTCTTACGGTGTAATATTTTCCAAAATCTGAAACATTCTACCATACTTTGACAGGACCCGACCCACAAAGATCCTGCCTGCGTGACCTAATGTTGCCACTAAGCCACAAGCAGTCATGAAAAACCCGCTAAACAAAATTTTAAAAGGGTAAGAATTAACAGACCGAAAAGTTTCACTACTGCCGGAAATTTTATTAAAAATTTCGGCAGCATTTCGACTGTTTCTAACACTCCCCAAAAATGCTAAAAGCTACAAACCTGCAAGAAAACCAGTCCTAAAACCAAATTATTCTACCAGCACGCATTTCCACACAATTAGATCACCAAACAGTACGCAACTCAACACTTAAACAAATATATTGTTTAAGTACGGTGTAGCTGCACTCAGTTTAAAACTGAGCTGCCTACATACCCTTTCAACAAGGGATCAAGCTACCTGTAGTTCCGAAAGCATATTTACACAATATGCTACAATCAAACACATACAGCACTTAATCCAAAGAAAATACACAATAAATAAATTTCCACATAATAAAACATAAATTCCACACATCACCCACTAACAAAATTAATATCACAACAATACATTTACAATTCGCACAAACACAATTTATAATGATTAATACACAATAACTTATAATGTATATGCTCAGCAAGCAAAATCATTCCCAAACACAACAATTCAATAAAAATATTCACCGACCCAGTCCACAATTATTTTCATACAACCAATTTACAATTTCAACTAATTTCAACACAATCATCCAACAACTACTTATCTCACAGTAATTATATGCTTCCGTATACATTTCACAGAACAGTTCCACATCGCGATTAACACACCATTTGGCCCACGCATTTACGTGTTTAATTCACAGGCCAATTAAATAATATATATATATATTCCGAAACCGTTATTAATAATCCCGAAATCCAACCACAGCATCAATTCTATAATTTCAGCACCCAATTCATTCCACAGCAAGCACCACAACATCACCACACATATCTATAACACCAATTAACAACAATTTCTATTTTAACAATTATTAACACCACAGTTCAAACCGGGTAAATTCCGATATTTATCTATAATAGGCAAATTATATACCGAAACGAAGCTCGCGGAGAGTAGGGTGCAACCGAGAACTTACCTCGTCCAACCGCCGCCGGTGGTTGCCGGAAAATGGCCGGGAAGCGGCGGCTGAGCACCCTCAAATCACGCAGTCCACACGAGCGAGCTTCGAGACGAACGGAGGCCGGAATTGGTTTCGGGAGGTCCAAAATAGGGGGAAGGGACCACACCCACCGCCGGAAACACGCCGGAGTCCGGCGATCGGAGGAAAACGGGTCCGGCGGTTTCTGCGCGTTTCCGATGATTTCCGGGGTTCCACGGCCAGGCCACGGAGGGAAAAGGCGGAGGAGGACCTGGGCGACCTTTCTCGGGTTGTGGGCCGGCCAATTTCTCGCCGGAATCCAGCAATCGCAACCGAAGGGAATCATCGGATCCATCGGTCTTGCCTGCGATCTGGGCGTCCCCGCGGGTCCTCGCCGGTGCCGCTGAGTCGGGGAGGTCGCCGGCTTCCGTTGGGGTGAGTTTCCCATCCGGTCCGGCCAGGTATCGGCCGTTGCCGACGAAGGAGGAGGGTCGGTCGGGGCTTGCGTGAGGGGAAAGCTGCGCAAAGAGGGAGGGGCTTCCGCGTGCATCTCCCGTGCGTGTCCTTCCAGATTCCTCTGGATAAATCTAATAAAGGCAGGGGCAAAATAGTAATTTTGCCATGCCACAGCAAAATTACCAAAATGCCCTTCACACAGTTTTGAACATAACCTCTCGGTCTTAACTCCGAATCGAGCGTGCTGCTAGTCTACGAACTCGTATCGACTAGCTCTACGCAACGATACCACGGTCAAAACCATACCACTCTCACACAAAAAGTCAACCCCGAGCCCTTCCTTGGTCAAACTTGGTCAACTCGGTCAACTTCGAGAAATTTTCAATATTTTCCCTGGGACGGGGTGTTACAACCTATCCCCCTTACAAAAATTTCGTCCTCGAAATTTCACACACCCAGTGCAACATACTCGTGACCATACTGGTCACAACTAACTGGGTTTCCTTTACGCTTCCGCTGCGCAACTCTACTCACTAACTTCCTTAGGTAGTGGTATTCCAAATACACAACCTGTAGCTGTCCAAGTTGATTTCAAAATCTACCACCATGCTTGATGTGAGGTATTGTATTATTATTTAATTCTTTCACCAAATTACTTAACCTTCGAAAAGTATCCAATCCAAAAACGGATTCAGAATTCATAACACATATTTCAATTTACCACACCATTAATCTTTTTTTTCCACTTGTGCCCAACCAAAGATTTCTCCTCTTAACATTCCCTACCTGCATTTCCTCGTTATTCATCAGCTCTGTCATGTTCACAATTTTTTCCAAAGTCAAAAGTGGTTGCCCATCCATAAACGAAATACAAACAACACATTCGACATCATCACCACCCACGATAAAACACACCAAAGCCAAACAAAAATCAATTTAACTCTCCCATCGGTCCACAACCTACGACAACAAAACTTCCAAATAACCCATAAATTTCTTTGGGTTATAAAGCCAACAAAACTGATTAACAAAACAAAATTTACAAAGCCATTTCCATAATATTTACCAACAAACAGCAAAAACATAATCCAATTATTATTATCAAAAATATTTCCAAGAAGAAAGAAGAAAGAAAAAAAAATAACGAGCCGACTTCACAGTGAAACCTCCATTTGAGGACAACTTCCAAATTAATTTAGCTGATATATGAAAACTCATAATTTATTTTTCTTATCTCCAAAGGCCATATAATTCAATTCGTCTAACTGTCAAAAGCCATATTCTATGACTCCTATCACTTTCTGATCCCAAACAACATTCATGTTATCATAAACGAAGTCCTTTAAGCTTCCACACACAAGCTAAAGATCTTTCCAGAATCGAACACTTATCCCATTTCCAATTCAACAACTCAGTTTTTATCTCTTGGTACAGCTTCACAACTACTACCACATTCTCTCGCATTGTCGAAACTTTGTCATCCGAATCGCACGGAATTAAATCTCTTTGGTTACCCCTACGTTCTCAATTTCTCAACTAATATAAGAGACCAAGGAATCTTTCAACATCAACCAGTATGAATACTTCTTCATGCTGTTCTTTCCTTCTTAATTTCCATCTAATGTGGCAAACCCCTTTTGCGTCGTTATTTTCCAACTCCATAACGAAAGTAAGGGAGTTATCACACTCCAATCCGATCTCCATTAAGGAAAACTTATCAATTCCTTTAAACCGTAGTCATACATTTCTGAAGCATTGGTTTCATCAAACTTGTAATTACAATTCCTATAGTAGCCAAAATTCACAATTCTCAATCTTCCAAACTTATACTAACAAAATCTTTCCAATTAATATTGAAAATAAATAAATAGATAAATAGAATACTTATCCAAAATACCAATAAAAGCTCTTTAAGTTTTATTTCAAAAGAAAACCATTAAATCATTATAACACGATTTTGGGGCGAAAACATAATTTAACAACATCCATTAAAAATCTCGAATCAATCACTTATATCATAATTAAATTACTGTAAAACACTTAAAATCATTTTGATGCTCAAAAGATACCAAACTGAAGGCCAAAATCCGAAAAAAATCAATACTTAGGTCATAACCCGTAAAATCAACTAAAATTATTACTCATACATCATATCTCCAAAACCGGTACCATAAATATCATGTGAATGGGTCACAACCCAAAAAATCAAATACTTAGGCCACAGCCCATAATTTCAAAACCATCAATCACAAACCATAAATCACAATCATATATCAAACGAGTACCACACTCTAGTATCGTGCCATGTGACCCTCAGCGTCCTGATGGCGTCACAGGCGGGGGGAGGGGGGCTCAATCATCACAACGAACCAGCGTCCTAATCCGTCATGGCAGGATCCTCATCATCTCTCTCCCGACACGTGTCCGCAGTAGAGGATGGCATAATACAATAATAATAATAACAAGAATAATAATAACAATATAATACCATATAGTATGCCGTGTGCCCATCAGCGTCCCGACGGCGTCACAGGCGGGGGGAGGGGGCTCAGTCATCACAACGTACCGGCGTCCCAAATACGATGTGGCAGGATCCTCATCATCTCTCTCTCGACACGTGTCCGCGGCAGAGGATGGCATAATATAGTACTAGCGCGCGCAATAACCAACATATCTCAATCATCATAACGATACTGTGTGGTACTCCTCAAAACCAAATCCAAAATCATCCATCATCGGATTTTATAAAAATCTCTCAAATTCCTTTTATCTTTTAAAAGCGTCGCAGTAAAATCCAACGAATTTCCAAATCTTTTATTTTTGAAAAATTTCCAAAACAATCAAACATTCAGTTATTAGAAAACTTGCCCCAAAACTTTATTAAATCTCACAAAAACCCAAATCACTCTAAAATCATCAGATTTTTCCACAATATCGTAAAATATCCGATAACTTAAAAATTCAGTAAACAATCAATTAAAACGCAAACTTCATATTTATTTCAAATAAATATGAAATCCATCAAATCTTAAAAGCAAACTCGTGCAAAATTTAAATCACCATAAAACATATTTAATAAATAAAATTTAATGCATAAGAAAAATTCGATTCAAACCATTAATTTAAATTCAATCAAATATAGCATATAAATCCCAAACGATTTAGAAAAATACTTGCACTCACCATTAAAATATCAAAACATTAAATGATTAAATTCATAAAATAGAATAAAATTAAAATTAAAATAAATTTCTCTCCTATAACCCATGGCTCTAAGCCAAACGCACAAAAGTCACATACATCAGGTGGCTAAATCAAAATCCGATGAACCAAACGCATCTGTAAAACTAACCCGCTTAACATCTATAATTAACAATCAAGTTTCCCAAGGTGATTCTAAACTCTCCCAGGTGAGATCTACAACCTCGCTCTGATACCAAGTTGACAGGACCCGACCCGCTTGGATCCTGCCTGCGTGACTTAATGTTGCCACTAAGCCACAAGCAGTCATGAAAACCCGCTTAACAAGATTTTAAAAGGGTAAGAATTAACAGACCGAAAGGTTTCACTACTGCCGGAAATTTTATTAAAAATTTCGGCAGCATTTCGACTGTTTCTAACACTCCCCAAAAATGCTAAAAGCTACAAACCTGCAAGAAAAACCAGTCCTAAACCATAATTATTCTACCATCACGCATTTCCCACTCAATTAGATCACAAATCAGTACGTAACTCAACACTTAAACAAATATATTATTTAAGTACGGTGTAGCTGCACTCAGTCTAAAACTGAGCTGCCTACATACCCTTTCTACAAGGGATCAAGCTACCTGTAGTTCCGAGTGCATATTTATACTAAATATGCCGCAACTGATACAATTTCTACTCAAAAGTAACGCTTCAAATACATTTTATAACTCACTTTCAATCACAAACAATTCAATTAAAAAAATAAACATTCTCAAGCAATTTATTTGTCATTTTCAGAGCAAAAATCACATAATAACAGTCAATTTTTCACAATAATCTATATTTAGCTCAATTACGCAAAATTTAATATAGTCAACAATAATATGCAATCTATATATCAAAACAAAGCTTGAGGAAAGTGCAACACATTGGACAATTCAATTTGTCCAATGGTCACCGGCGGTGGCCGGAAAATTTATCCGAATCCACGGCCAAAATGGCCCTCTTGATTCCGGCCCAACCAGTGAGAATTTCATCAAATTGACGCCGAAATCGGGTTCCTGGGGTCCAGATTAGCGGAAAAGAAGCTAACCCGCTGCCGGAACTGACCAGAATTCGGCGAACAGAGGCAAAAACCGCTTACCGGCATTCTCGCATTTTCCAACGATCTAGCGGTTCCACGAGCGCTTGCCGGCCAGGTTGGGTAGAGGGAGGAACCGGCTTCAAACTCTGGGTGACGGTGCGGCCAGATTCTCGCCGGAATCTGGCGGACAGACCCGAGAACTAGCCGGCTTTCTCTCAAAGTTGCCGACGGCCTGGGCAGTCTCTCGGTTGCCCACCGGTGTCGCTGAGACGAGGAGACTGCCGGCTTCAAGCTTCTGGTAATTTCCGGCCCGATCTGGCTGGAAATTGATCGTCGCCGGCGAAGGGCTGAAGCACCCTCGGGTGTGCGCGGGAACCATTGGGGAAGAAAGGGGGGGCTGCCGCGTGCGTGTTGCGTGCGTGTCCTTCCAGATTCCTCTGGATAAATCTAATAAAGGCAGGGGCAAAATTGTAATTTTGCCCTGCCACAGCAAAATTACCAAAATGCCCTTCACACAGTTTTGAACATAACCTCTCGGTCTTAACTCTGAATCGAGCGTGCTGCTAGTCTACGAACTCGTATCGACTAGCTCTACGCAACGGTACCACGGTCAAAACCATAGCACTCTCACACAAAAAGTCAACCCCGAGCCCTTCCTTGGTCAAACTTGGTCAACTCGGTCAACTTCGAGAAATTTTCAATATTTTCCCTGGGACGGGGTGTTACAAAAAGTGTTGAAACAAAGTATCCGGTAGAAACAAACTGTCCCGGAATTAAAGTATAATCTTTGATTGACCATAACTTACAATCTATAACTCCGATTTGGGCATGCTGACAATCTATGGACTCTTGGCGACATCCTCTACACCAATCTTGATAATATTTGAGTAAAAAAATTTCTAAAAAAAGTCAACATTAAGCCCCCAAATGGTTAACTTAGTCTAAAACACAAAGAAGAAGAGTAAGCAAAAATTCGAGTCGTTACAAAGGCAACGAGCCACCCAACTTATGAAGGACTTAAATACGCAATATTTGATAAGAAAAATGTAAGGTTCATTTAACACAAAACATTTGAATGCCCATATAGTGTTCGTAATATCAACATTCAATAATTTGTGCATATTAATATTTGGTGCAGCTTGAAGTGAATTGGACATTGTGTCCAAGGGAGGATGAAATGAGACAGGCATATATGACTGTATTTGCTAACGGTTATCGCAAACGTAGATGCCGATTTTCACCCATTGTGGAAGAGCTTGAGGAGACAGCATAGGAAAATGCAGCAGCACCTTCCGCGCATGTTGCCGGCGTGCAACCATGCCCATCAACCGACGACCGCAGTGACAACATCGTAAGTCTTGCCAAACCTAAACACAACCTCAATATTATTGGTGATTTGTTGCAGTTGATAGGTGAGTTGACAACTTTTCATTTTGCCCGGGACATGTGGTAGATGGAAACAATCCTTGCAAGACTTGACAAGGTGGATCAAAATGTTAACCGCATTGACTGCCACCAATTGGCGATTGAACAGCGTCAAGATGTATTCAGTAGCTGCATTGAGGCAATTCAGGGTCAGATAAACGACATAAATAGCAAGCTCAATGCTATACTTGAAAAACTAAGTGCTCAGGTACTTTTCCCTAAAAATGTTTACGCTTCGAGTATTAACATAAAAGTTGTTTTTCTTAAACACTCCATGTGTGTCGCAGTCGATGCCGCGGGAGACGTTATTGCCTCGTGATCCTACACCACCGGCGCATGATACATCGCAGCGTGTGGATCAATCTCAGCATGCTCCAGACTTCAATTTGGTGCCTCGAGGTTTACTTGCTACGATAAATGATGATCGGTCAGGGCAATTTGAGACTCCGCAGCCCGTCAATCAACCTTCTTCGGTGTTACCTTTGGAAAGGGGTCATACAATCGAGGATCGTGACATGTCGACACCGACCACAGTCACTAAGCCAATTGGTATTGATTTGCATATACATATTGACGATGATCATGATTGGACAGTGTTAACTGATAACAGTGCAATTGATATGCATAACCAGGAAGAATGCATGCCATATCAGATTTGGGCAACCCATGATGTCGAGGACTTGGAGAAGTTAATGGGGCCTGTCAGTCGAGCAGGACGCGAATACAAACCATCTGGCGTTATGAAGAGTCCATGGGTGGATCCAGGGGCACATCAGAAAGCAACTAAGAAATGGAACCTGATGTCCAAGCCTACAGATGAGGAGCTCGTTGCCTTCCGTGATTGGTATTTGACGAGCAAGCCGACGACAATAGTTTATATAGAATATGGCAAAGTCCCACAGACCTTCTTTGATGGAATTTTACAGCCTGGAGGTTCGCTTCAACCTCACATGAGTTTCATGCCATTGTTAATCCATTATATTTATCAAAATTGGTAAAAGTGGTTAATTTAAATTCATAATGTTTTTTATGTAACTGTGGATGTGCAGCACATTGACGCATGCCTATTCCACATCAGAAAGATGATGTATATGGCCCCAGAGGCATTTTCAGAGCGCTGTGCAATTTTGGATTGCATGTTGTGGGTGAGTTGTGTACTGTCCATGTGACTTATGAAATTAGTGTAAAACAAACCATCGTACAGTCCTACTAATCATATTTTCCCTCTATTTGCAGCAAGCTATGTTTATACGTCACAAAGATAAAATAGATTCACTGGTGGAGATTAAGGCTGCCAACATATTTTGTCAAGCATTCAAATGTGAATATCCTATATACGGTCGACCGTGGTGGACATGTGACTATGTAAGAATTTTTTTGTATTTTATTAATTGATACCGTCGGAAACTCATAGTTATCCCTGTGGCATGGAGTTTGTGTTAACTAACATGAAAACCAAAATTGTAGTTGCTAATGCCGGTTAACAATGGCAACAAACACTGGCTCGTTGCACACGTCGACATAACTAAACGGCATGTACACCTGTATGATCCATCCGTGAACAGTACACCATCTCATTTCTAGGAGGAAAATGCCACATGCATATGCCATTTGATACAAAAAATATTGCATGTTTTTGAAATTTACAAACACCGAAGGGAAATCACAGAGAGTTTAGAGCCGTATACGATTACAAGGATGGATGACACATTTGCCCAGCAATCAGTGAGGTACGTTGAACGCGGGTTGTTATTTAAAATTGTTAATACAAGTCTTCACGGTCTGTATCTCGCGTATGTTTGTTAAACTTGTTTGTGACATAATAAATATGTGGTCTTCATGTAGTGGGGATTGCGGGATGTTCGCTTTGAGATGGATTGAAAACAAATCTGGTGGACTACCAGTCAATATTGTGGAAAAAAGTATTACTACTATGAGAAAAAAATATGCGGTAGGGTTGTTCCACCGAAACTTCAAGATCTAATGTATGACAATTATGCAACATTTTAATATTGTTGTAGATTGTAATATAACATGGTTGTATGTTTAATTGTAATATTTAGTTAATTTTAAACAGTTCTAAGTTTTTGTACATAATATATACATATCGAGTTTATAATTATGTACCAAAAAATCAATTTTTCTTTACCATATAAATTGTGGAACTTCCAAGTCAATGGAATCGTGTCCCAAATGACTACGAATTATGTATCCAAAAATCAAATAGTACCTTTGAACTTCAAATCTATTAAATCAAATATATTATAAGTATGTATCGAAAAATGTAATTCTACAATTAATTATGCAACTTGCAACAAAAAAGTCAACATTCTCTTCAATTTATTTTACTAACATTGACAACAAATAAGACCAAAACCAAAAAATATAACATTGTTTTTAATGAGCAATATAGATAATATTGATTCTAGCATTTATCTTTGCCATAATTAGTCCTTTAAAATATTTTCCTAGTTGCCACCAACCGTATAAAATTTATTCTACATTTTTTCTATTGAAATATTGTGATAGAGTTGAAGAATATGTGAGTACAATGATACTAAAATGAAGTATCATCAAATCATAATGAGTATTATGATTCATAACTAAGTACCATAGTCCATTACCTCTATTTTGAAGTATTTTGGACCATCAAAGATCACATTGCATTATAACAGAGTATTATTTCTCCATGTCAGAGTAATATTTTACCACTTTGAGTATTATTGAATATAATGAGGTACTAAAATATCCATAATACAGTAATATAATACATATAGGAGTACTATTATCCTTACCAAGTATGACTAGCCATTATGGAAAACAATAGTTCTAATAAAGTCATGTCAGACCATAATGGAGTACTATTACACATTGGACCATAATATGGTAAACATATAACTATAATGCAGTATATATTACCAAAATAGAGTATTATGATTCATATCAAAGTAATGTTCACTTTTCTTTACATTGTCCATAATATGTCACATTTGACCATAATGAGATAATTTAGTATCATAGTAAAGTACTATTATCCCTATAGAAGTGATATTGTCCTTTATTGAGTAATATTGGCCATATTTGATCATATTTATCCATTTTACAGTAACTTTAATCAATTATGAAGTAATGTTGACTTTTATTTTTCACATTGTCCATAATATGTCACTTTTGACCATAAAAAGATAATAGAATACCATAGTAGAGTATTATTGTCTGTAGTGAAGTAACATTGTCCTTTGATGAGTAATATTAGCCAAAATGAATCATATTTATCCATTTAATTGTATTTTCAATTCATTATGAAGTACTGTTGTACATTTATTTATTTTTTAAATAAAATTTTAATATACATTTTCATAACTACCCCGCATAGTTTAGTCCGGAGACCTCGTGTGATGATGCGGGGTATTTTTTTTTCAATTAAAGTCAGTTTTTCAGATATATGGCACGTTATCAGTCATTGATACCTCGTACAAATGGAAAAGTCAGATTTCATTTTTCTCCAATTTCTTTCTTTCTTCCCACCTCTTTCTTTCTTTCTTTTTTCCTTCATTTTCATTGAAACTGGCAACCGGTTTCCTTCTTTTATTAGTTTTGTCCATGTCATGTGTCACTCAATGGCATAGGTTTTTTCTCTCCAACTCTTTTTGAAAGGTTTGATTCTAGAATTCTCCTTAGGCAGTTTGATATGTATAAAAAACTGTACAGTATTATTTTTATTACCATACTGTGTTTGGGATGGAAAAATAAATAATAAAAGCGCACGAAAAAGCACTATTTATATGTAGACTTGTTAAATTAAGTGAGAATGCTCACATTAACAGTGCTGCTGGTGGAGTTGGATTTAACTCGCCTTGGATTGCGAGAATGCTGTAATCGGATTTTGCTGTAAAAATTTTAAAAATATTATTTTATAATAAAATAAATATTACATTGTCATAAATAAATAATATTTATTTATAATTAAATAATATTATAAAATTTATAAAGCAGTTATAATAACATAATATTTATTTATAATAAAATAATATTATTTATAATAAAATAATTTTAAAAAAATTTTATAATAGAATTTTTTTAATTTTATACTTGCTAAATGCATTTTGTTCGTGGGGTCCACAAATTTTAATTGCTACTTTCTTTTCAATTGCAGGGCCCACCATTTATTTTATTTTTATTATTTTTGCTTTTTGTTTATATATATATATATATATATATATATTTTGGTGAAGTGTTTTTTGTCAATTTTTGCATTATTTTTGCGTTACAATATTACACAATCAAAAAATTTTAAATTTTTTACTGTTAGATAGTTTAGATAATGTTGCAATTATCAATAAGAATAGAAATTCAATTTAAAAATTATGAATAATATATTTATAAATACATGGTAAATAAAAATAAAAAATCAATTTTATATACTAGGTTTTTTAGCATAATAAAATCCGTTCAATAATTATTTAAGAAAATAGATCAATTATTTTTTAATTCAAATTTTTGTTAATTATTTTTAATTTTGTATTTTAGAAATATAATTTTTTTTTATCTAAAAATAGCAGTATGCTTTTGCATTAATACAGACTACGATATTGCATATCAAACAAACTTTTAGAACGCTAAAAGTTATGATGAGTTATTCTCCCACCTTCCATGCATTGTTATGCTTTCAGAACGCTAAAAATTACTTGACAACATTTGTATATCATGTCGTAAATGAGATTTTGATGTTGATGGATAAGTGATTTTATATGATTTTTCGATAACGGTGATGATGAGGATGGATTTTATTTATTTATTAAGATTTGATTATTGACTAAAACAATTTTTGCTGCGTTAATTTTAACGTTTTAAATATTGACTCAACCCATTTTGGATTTTATCAAATAAATTGTTTTAGGGATGATAGTCGGGTTTTGTGAAATGGTTTTAAATCGAAGAACTAATCAAAAGAGAGCAAGTGAGGTATTGGGAGAAATGAAATCTAAAAAAGTGCATGTTTATTTTTTTTAAATATTAAGGCATTTATTAAGATTTTATATCTCATGTTTTGTTTTAACTCTATTATTTTAGCTCCACCAGTATCGACTACACTGACTCTACTCTTCGGTAGTGAGTAGATCTCTCTTCTTTGCATATCTTTTTATTTTACTATACATGTATTCTTACTTTTCTTGTCTTTATTCTATATTATACACTGCTATGAACATTAGTTATACATTTATTTATTTGGTTTAAACTTTGTAATATATTTATTTGTATTCTTGATACTTTGTATTGACCAAATTTGAAAGTTTTGTTGGTTATTCTAAAAGGATTTCAATAGGGTTGAATTGATATTTTGTTAAAAAGTTTAAGCTGATAAGAAATGGATTAATAATTTTTTTTTTTTTATCTCTAACACTATTTTCATATATATTTTAGTCTTTTTTTTAGATCATTACATTTGTTTTTTATTTTTCTAATAAAATTATTGAATTTTAAATTTATAACTTCTTAAATCCTCTTCTATCAAATTGAATTTTTATTTTAAAAGTTTAAATTTTAAAATAAATGATAATTCAACTTAAAATAATAATACTATAAGGATATCAGAATGGGCCGGACCTATCAATTTTCCTATATTGGGCTGTAGTTTTAAAAATTCAAATTAAAAATTTTAAGTATCAAGATGTATATAAAATCAAGTAGACACAGAAGGGATAAAAAAAATAAGATTATTGAATTATTGGACGTTTCAGGCAAATAGAAAATATCTCTCAGGAGATCTGTATACATAACATATTCTTTTATATATATTATAGAAGTTTTAAAGTTTTGAATTTGTCGTGGCATCAATAGCACATGCTGAAACTTAACAATTAAATTTGCATGTACAATGTTAGATCAATGTGATAAATATAGTTGTGCATAAAAAAAAAAATGTGATAAATATAGTGATTTTCTTAACAGGGTTTGCAATAACGTAGTCAAAATAATATATAATTAAAAAATCTTATAGATTATTAAAGTAATTAGATGAGTTTAATCATGATAGTAAACAAAGGCATGCATTATTAATATTCAATTGAATTAAAATGCATACCTAAAGCATACAATAATTATTTCATTAGGTGACCTCAGATTGGACCATTTTGCTTGAAACTTTCAGTAAGCCCACGTATCTTGGCAGACAACTAGTCCAAAGGATTCCCATACATATATAGAATTTAAGATTCAATCATCAGTAAATACATTTTTTTATTAAGACAAAATTTCTAGGAAAGAGGCCAAATATCAGCTTCACCGGCCATCTATATATAAATATATAAAATATATTTATATCCCTCTGTATACCTCGTTAGATGAACAACAAATTTTATTGAAATCTTTTTAGGTCTATATCCAATAATATATATATATATACAATGCTTGTCTCATGTCCTCTACTATATTAATATGGGCGCTTCACATCAAACAGCATATTACAGGATATAAACGTCAAACAACATGTTGTCTGATGTAAAACGCTCACATTATGTTGAGGGACATGTGCTCAATTTTGCAAATTATATATATAGATCAGAGCATATTTAAATAATTGAGATTATTTATTTTGAACATTTCCCTATCCATTAATTATGATTTATTTAATGATTTTTATTATTTATTAGTTGTTTTGAATATTGTGTAACATTAAAAATAGATAATTATATCATATAGATGCTTGTCAAAAAATAAGTAAATAACAGTGTAAATTTGAAATTTATAATTAAATTATTTAGGTCTAAATGCACTTTAGTACTTTTTAAAATTAAATTTGTTTAAATATGAGTTTTTACAACTAATTTGTATTATTGGTATTTTATAATTTGGAAAAAGTTATATTTTTATCTAATTTAGTTAAAATTAATGAATTATGTCAACTTAAAAGTCATATGCATAGTAAATTATCTTTAAAATTGATTTTTTTTCATTTTTAATTGTACCAAAAACTAAAAAAAATAATTAAAAAACATAAAGAAAAGCCACAAATAAATTTTAAATTTTTTCATGTTTTTAATTTTAATTTTTTTATTTATGGTACATTAAAAAAAATTACTTTTGAGAGTCACGTGCTATGCACGTAAATTTTAAGTTGACGAAATTTGTCAATTTTAACTAAATTGGACAAATGTGTAACCTTTTAAATTAAAATGTATCAATTATATAAATTAATTGTAGAGATCCTATATGAACAAATTCAATTTTAAAATGTACTGAAATGCATTAAGATCAATTATTTAATTAAAGAACAAAATATTTATAACTCTTATATATATATATATATATATATTATAACTCTTTTTTCTTAATAAACAGTTTTCTATTAAACTAAAAAGATAATCAAATATATACTTCTTTAATAAATAATCACCAAACATAAGTATTTCATTTTCTTCACTTGATAAACATAATTTTATTATTTTAAAATACTTTTATTAATCATTTTAAAAGTATTCCCGAGACTCTACATATTTTAGAGAGATTAACTACTATATCTTTATTTATAGTCTATCAATGTTAGGTGGAAGGGATGAGTATGAGAGAAATGAAAGTATACAAATAGAGAAAATGGACGATAGGAATTGGTAAATTTCTTGTTTTTAAGAGGGAGAAGATCAAGAGAAGTTATATTGAGGGGGCAGTGTGAAATCCTTTCAATTAAAGTCATTAAATTTAGTCCTTTCCGAAATTGTATTGATCAATTGAAAGACAGAAAAATCCACCTAAAAAATAGTTAATCCAAATTAATTAAATAAAAAATTATAAATATTTTAAAAATGTTATAAATAACAGATAAAATGATAATATTGCAATAAGAAAGTTTCAATACAAATTTCCTTCCCTCTCATGTATATCAAACAACATAGATGACGAACTAAAATGATTTTTTCTTCATAATTAAATTCTTCTATACTTTTACATATCCTTTCTACATATTCAACTTCTTTATTTTTTTTATTATCAACCATATGCCAAAAATACAAAACAAAGGTATCTTGGGCTATATATATGTAGATATAATTTGTATATTTTTCAATAATTGACTCTTTAATAGACTTAATTACGACAAAGAAAAAGCATATATATTGAAGAGCTCTAAAAGATAGCCAGAAGAATATCAATATAGGATATTTTTTAAAGGTCAATTATGTTCTTTTTTTTTTCAGGAAATTAAACAGAAATTTTAAACATGTATTGCAAAAAGTCTGTTATGACCATATTCCCATTTTTTAATGTATGAATGCATGCATGGGAAAACCTTTCTCAATAATTCCATTTTGTGATGCAGCTATACTTGTTATTTATGTAAAAGACAAAGTATTCCGTAATCAACTTGTAATAAAATATTTAAAGGCTCTTAAAGCCCACGCCAATAGCGGTCAAGGACCTCCAATTTGGAACTCCAAAGTTTCAAAACCCTACTTCGTCAAAAGAAAAAAATAAAAATAAAAAAATGAAAAAAACAAACAAACTATAGCTACTTCGTCAAACTTGGTTAATTATTTGAACGCACACACACTCCATCAGACCTTAATTTTAAAAGGATCGATTTATTAGTATTCTCCAGATCCAAAGCACATAAAAACAAAACCCTTATTTGCTATACTCAGTCCCTCATGTTGACTATATAATATATATATATATATATATATATATAGTTGCAGTCATATTAACATTATATATATATATATATATCATATATCTTTGCTTAAAATAATTATAATTGAGTAATAAATGTGCATTGAATTTTCAAGTCCTAGTAAAATAAAATGGCGCCAGCCACTGCAGACTAAAAAAAGAAAAGAGTTAGCTAAGGACGAATCTCTATGAGCTATATAGACACAAACAGGCTGTTCCCACATATCCTTTTTATATATATATATATATTTGTTGGAGAATATATGAAGTCCAACATGTAATTTTTTTTTATAACTAAATATCTTTAAATGCAATAAAATTTAAAATCTACAAAAATAAAAAAGCAAATAAGAACAAAATGCCATAACATATCCAATTGTTAAATTTTGTATTATATATATATGTTTTAAATTTAATAGTCCTAAATACTATAAAATCCAAAATAAAGCAGAAAAAATAAAAATAAAAAGTCAAAAAAAAAGAAAAGAAAAATATCATAATTTGAGAGCTTATGGAGCCCAAATGTTGGACTCCATAACAAATATCACTCTCTCTCACACACACACACTCTCTATATATATAGAGAGGAAGAAAAATGATGTAGTAGACTATCTAGTTAATGTTATATATAAGATGATAATGTGTCACAAATTTTTTTTTTATTTTTATCTATTAATAATGAATTATCAGCAAAATTTTCATGCTATATGATATTTTAAATTATTACTTTTAAAATGTTTACTTTTCTTTATTAAAATTTTAGTTTTGAAAAATTAAATTAAATTAAATATTTTTAATTAAAATTTATTAGATTAGTTGTGGTCTCGTGCTGATAAATAGTAAAATTATTGTGCCACATTATTAACTAATATAAAAACAATAGATTAGGTAACTATTAGTAATATATATATAGATATATACACATATATAATTTCAATTATATATGTCATTTTTAAATATTGGTATTTTTTTTGAACTAAAGGAGTGATGGATTATTTATCACTTATCAGGNAAAAAAAAAAAAAGGTAAACTAATTATATGTAATGACTCGTGCAATGATAGAAACCGAAAATAAAAAAGAAAGAAAGAAAAAAAATGCAGGAAAGAAAAGATCAATAATAGAAGAGAGTCGTCCTTATGCATGCATAGAAATTGTACACTGCTTTGGCGATAAAAGAGTTAAATTAAAATAATATAAAATAATGATAATTCAGTTTAATATTAAAAGTCTTTTTTGGTGGGTGCATCTGATTAATGTGACTGATTGTAGGGTGGTCTATCTTACTAGTATAGAATAAAAAATAAAATGTTAAAAATAAAGAGAATGCAATTTTTTTATTTGGAGTTTAACTATAAAATTTTGAAAAATATTACTATAATATAGAAAATATTATTCTATTATGAACAAATGTTACTTCATTATGGACAAGTGTTACTCATCCATAACGAAGTAACATTTATTCATAATAGAGTAATATTTTTCAAAATTTGATGATTAAACTCTAAACAAAGAGGTTTTACTGTAGTCTTGCCCTAAAAAGTACTACAATAAAAGTGATCAGTTGCTATAAGCCATTATTGTAGCAAATTAGCTATTTTTGTAGCTAGCTGTTTCTTATTTAGCTACAAAATAAGATCGTGGATCCGTCATAGCAATTGGTGTGTGATTAATTATCTACTGCTACAAAATTTATTCTCAGTCATAGCTAATCAAAATTAACTTATAAATCATATTCAACCATGATTAAGACTTTTTTCGTAGCTAATTGAGCAATTTTTCAACTACAAACATATTTATAACTGTATTGCTTTAGCCACATACAAAATTTGTCATTGTTAATCAATATCTACAAAATCGTATTTGTACTAAAGCTTTATTTTGTATTTTAGCTACAAAAAATATTGTAGCTAAATATTTAATATTTCAGACTATATATATATTTTTTTTATAATACTAAATATAAATTTAAATATCCATTTGTAAATCATTTATATATATATATATATTAAAGTAACACTACAAGATGTAAAAACAAATTAATTATTATATTATTTCATTAATAGCTAAAATCAAATGTTTTACAATAGTAACATTGAAATTAGATATAAAATTTATATACAAACAACTCTCAAATACATATATTAAAATAATTTAAAACCTATAAATCAAGCTAAAATCTAATGCCTCAATTTTGCATGCATCTTCAATCTTGGTGACACTTTCCATTAAACAAAAACATAATTATATAGCACAAAACAAAAGCATATCATTGTCACATTAGTAGATAGAGAATCCACATAATTATATAGCATTAAAAGCAAGTCAAGTGCTAAGATAAATTTCCAACATTAGAGTTAAATTCGGTTTCCAAGCAAATGGAAGTAATTGGAAAAGTTCTAATCATTTAAATATTTTAAATGTTGAAGTCCAAGATAAAAAAATAAATTCCTAAACCTTTTCAGGCATGTCTTTATCACCAAGAACTAAGAAAACAATTGCAACCTGTGTATTTAGTTTTTAAATTATTATTTTATGTAAAGCATATGGAAATATTTTTCCTTACCTCGATTTCACCTCCATAAACCAAACCATAAACCAGAAATATTCATACAAACTTCCATTTAAACTATAACTTTTCAGCTCCCAAGTTAGCATATCCTAATGCATATATACAAAATTTCAGCTTATTTTAACATCTATGAGGCATTCAACCAAGGCATAAACTTTAAGTAAGTAATCTGCAATGTCCAGAAATCTGGACAATTTTCTTGTCCAACTTCAAATGCACATAAATCCTTCAATTCTTAACCAAATTCAGTTATTTAAAAGGTTGTGGAAAGCTTGTTAAGTCTACTAACAAAAGATTCTAACAAAAAAATTAAAAATTTAAGCATAACAAATTAAACAATTCATCAATACCAGATCTGGTCCATTTTTAATCATCATATCAATAGCTCAAGTTCAACAATATATAAATACACAAAGAAAGAATAACCATGGGTGCCATAGCTCCATATAACTAAATTCCAAAGATTCAAAGCATCAAATACAAACAACAGTAATAGTGAATTATCATATCAGTAGTTTAATCTATCAGCAAGTAAACTAAAGAATAAAGACAGAGAATAGTTTAAAAATCAAGTGAGTTACAAAAGAAGACATACACAACAAGAGCTCTTTAAGCTAGAAAATTGCTGCTTACAGTAGTAGTCACTCGAGTAGCCAGCATAATCACCAGATCTTCCATATTTCTGATTCATAGATGCCATTTTCTTTCACACAGAGAAGGAAAAAAAAACATTAACAAATTAACATAAATACACTAAAAAAAATGCAAACTTTATTCAATGTTTCACCAAAAAGAAAATAAAATCGCTCTGACATACACTAAAAAATAGAGAAAGCAAAAAGAGATCAAGAACCGACCTATGGTACCAACACTAATGTTGATTGTTTCACATCATCCAAGACCGTACAGCAGAAAACTATCAACATAGCTAAGTATTTGGCATTTTTAATTTTTTGTTTTTTCTTATTCTCTGGCAAAAATGACAATATAATAGCCCGAATCTTACATAGATAGGTAGTGGAGGAGTTAAAATTTATTTTTTGAATGGTGGATCAACCCGGCGTCACCGAAAAATTGTTGATTTCCTACAAGATGGTGGCTGCGTTTTCAATAGGGGAAAGAAAGACTTGGCGTGGAAAGAGAAAAAAGGAAGGAAGAAGATGTGGGGGTTTGGGGACGGGATTTGTGTTTTCAAATTTGGGGTTAAATAAAAAATGGACTAATTTAATTAAATATGATTAAAAAGGTCAAAAAAAATCTTTCTTATTTTTTATTTACAAAATTGCCACCGTATATATTTTACCTATAAAGCTTTTTTTGTTGCTAGTAACTATATAATTTTACCACAAACTAAGTAGTAGCTAATTTTAATAATTAGAGACAATTTTAGTATTTGTAGCAAAATAACTTTTTTATTTAAAATTTGAATGGTGAAAAGTGATGAAACTAAAATTTCATCCACTATTTAATATTTTAGATACAAAATAATTTTGTAGCTGTTAATTGTATGATTTTGCTACGAGTTAATTCGTAGCTAATTTTTATAATTAGATACAAATTTGATTGTTTGTAGCAAAAAAACATTTCAATTCAAACATTGCAAAGGAAAATTATGGTGGCAAAACTATTTGGACCGTTTGCTACAAAAATTAGTTACAACCAAAGTTTAGTAGCTGATATCTAACAATTTTTCAAAGATTAGCTATAAATTTTGTTATTGTGAGAAAAAATACCATTTAGCTAAAAATTAATATTTTTGTGGCTAAAATTCGTAGCAATTGATTACTTTTTTTGTAGTGAATAAACAATCCCCAATTACCATGTATGCACGATTTTCACTAGTTATAACGATAATAACAATTTTCTTTTCTTCATTTTTAATCATATATAATTAAGATGGAAGAAAAACTACATCATCATATTCTCATATACCAGCATTGATCAACTATGCAGCTTTATCAAAGGAGTAAAATAATTACCTAAACTTATTTATGTTGGGCATGCACCTAATGTCATGAAGTACTAAAAATTTGCTACATGCCTGACTACAATTTTAGCATTAAATTATTAATTGAAATGACATTTTTAATATTTAATACCTCAATATGTTTTTCGCCAAAATATTACCTTATAAGTATTATATATGTAGTCAAGATGTACTAAATTTTAAATTAAATTGATACTTCTGTTTTCAGCTTTTGCTTTTGAAATTTTTGGATGAAAATTAGTAAGGATTCATCTATGTCAGAAAATGATCAAAGAATAGTACTAAGATCTTGAAAGGTGTTATACAAATTTGTACAGGAAATGCCTCTTCACATATTGCAAGGTGTTATACAAAATTTTACACACTTCCGCACATATGGAGAAACGTTTTCTCTAATAGATTGTACTGGATAAGGAAATTATTTTAAATATTTGTATTATTTGTGAATCTTTCACCCAGAAAATGCCTACTACATATTATTAGTCAATACAAGAAAAATTAATTTTGTAACAAGAAAACCCTTTATGGTTAATAATCTCTTTATTATCTAAATTTCATTACCATTATTTTCCCCCTCTCTACCAAGTCATTGTCCAATCCCCCTCTCCATCTCCTTTTGTCAAAGTAGGTTATGCGTCGATCCCTCAAGATCAGCTAATCAATGATGTTGAAAGAGATACTTTATTTGGGATAACTTTTTGTTTCTTGCTTTTCAGAAACTCAGCTTCTCCAAAAGATTTTTCTTAAAACAATTTTTATTCGCTTTGGTAAAAACTTTTTTATGTCACAGGTGCTTGACTAGATGGTAACAATTTTTCATTTAGTTACCTGTAAGAAATATTAACTTTCCTATATCAGAATTTAATATTAAATAAGTTGCGTATCAAATACCGAATGGAAAAACATAGTCTTTATCAATTATTATATTTTTTAAAAGCTTAAAATTTTTAAAGAGTAGGTTCGTATATTTAATTTTTTAAAGATTTAAATATATTTTAATATTTTTTAAAATTCAATTTGTTCACGTATAAATTTTTATAATTAATTTGTGCAATTGATACATTTTAATTTAAAATATATATATATATATATTTGTCCAATTTAGTTAAAATTATCAGATTCTATCAAATTAAAAATTACGTACATCGCACGTGACTTTTAAAATTGATTTATTTTTTTATTTTTTATTGTATCAAAAATTAAAAATATGAAATAAAATTTGAAATTTATTAATGAATTTTTCTTTCTGTTTTTTAATTTTTTTAGGTTTTGATACAATTAAAAATAAAAAAACCAATTTTAAAAGTAACTTATTATGCATGTGACATCTAAGTTGACGGAATTCATCAATTTTAACTAAACTTGACAAAAATATAACTTTTTTTAAAATACAATATACCAATTGTAGAAATTAAGACCTTTAAGTGAACAAATTCAATTATGAAAGGCAGTAAATTGCATTTAGACATTTTTTTTTTAGATGTATTTGTTGAATTTGAAAATAATACTTCAAAATTTTTACCTTTGATGTCATGCTGAATTATAACCTTTTTCAAAAGCTTAAATTAATAAAAAATAAATCATCATATGTTTTATATTTTATCTCTAATAATCTACAACATCTCTTTGTATAAGAATGAATTCATTATATATATTTTTTTAGTGTTTCTATCCGCGTGAAACCCATGACTCACCAACTTTGCTTAATAATAATATATATTCAAAAGCACACAGAAAATAAAAAAGAAAATGATTACTTTGATTACCTGTATATATAAGTATTAACCTAATGAGATGAATTTTGAGGAGAACATTGTATTTGACTTTTAAATTTAGTTTGTGGAATAATGGATTCCACTAGCTCTCTCATAGTCAGAAATGAGGATGCGTTTGTCTCGTTTGGTTGGCCGTATATAATATATATTTATATATACACTTTATAGTAGATTTTTTGATAAAAACTTTATAGTAGAGTTTTATTCAATTTTTTTTCTTTTTTTTGTTATTCACAAATCGATTTGACATGTTGTTTATTACTAAGCACACATCATGATCTGGTATTCACCCAAAAAAAAAAGAAAAAAAAAAAGAAAAAGAAAAATCATGATCTGGTTTATCGTGCAAATAATTTAAAAAATATAATATAATTTTTCGAAATATTCGGATCACTATATAATTTGTCGAATATATATACAAAATTGATATTTAAATAGGACAATTTGCCTACTTAACTGGAATTTATATTCTAATTAAACTAAATTAATGCCCCTGTATCAATTAACATGTGATCGAGTTTGTTTAATATATTTATAAAAAAAGAGTGAATTAATATTGGTAAAATCTAAGAGACTTTATAATAAAGCTAATATCTTTATTAATATGTAGTTGGCGGATATTAGAAATTTGATATACATCAACTGCCTTTAATTACCTATAAATAATTTTGTATTAGTACATAAAACAAGATACATGATTTGTTTTGAATATAAGTTGATGAGCAGTAACATCAATAAAGCATTGAAATTAATTAATTAGCATATTTACATCAAGCCATCTTTTAAAAATTATGCAATTTTTTTTCCTTTTCGTGTCCCAAAAAAAAAAGCGCTATAATTTAATACATGTCCACTTCGAACCCACTTTTCATTTTATGAAAAGAACTGAATAAATGTATATAGTCAATATCAATATTCTAAAAATTAATTAAGCAGTATATGTATAACCAATAAATTAATGCGCTACACAAGATCAAAAAAGTTAAAAAAAAAAAATGAATACATGCATACTTGTACTGAATCTTTTAAATTAAATTATATATACATATATATTTGCAAAACATTAATTTTGGATGAACCATATAGAAGAATATTAAATCAGTAATGTTCTGCATACTAAAATATTTCTAAATTTATTTATCAAGGGACAAGTGTAACTAACTTTTAATTGGATAAATAAATAAAAAAGCTAAACAAATAATGTTACCACATCATTTTCCATGCCATAATTTAGTTAATATTTTGATAAATTTAGCATTATTATTAAATATACCAATTTTGCAATATAAACTAACATATAATAATAGCAGCTTCCCATTGCTAAATCTACAGTTTTCTTGTACAATCATCCTGAATTAAAAGCTTCATACTCCAATATCAAAAAAGAAAAAGAAAGATATAGTAGTAGTGCTATATTTATTGATAATTAAATTGATGATGGCCCAGTTGATTCTTTGTAATGTTAGACGGAATCAGTTTATAAAAAATAGTCTTCAATTATAGGGTTTTTTTTTTCTTCCAAAAAAATAAAGGAATTAGTTAATAAAAACTCATTTTTAATTATCCCATACAAAAAAATAATACAATGCGAATATACAAATTGAGAAGTAATGGAAATTTTTCTTATTGAAAAATACTGTAAAATTTTCTTACAATTGATTTTTGTAATTTCAATCTCAGATGCGAGATGTCACATATGTTCATATTTTAGGGAACCAAATATTATCACTTATCTAAAGCATTCAATTAGAAACTAAATTTTTTGCATGAAATTTCAGATTTTTCTTTTAATATGAAAAGAAGCTAACAAAGCCTTAAAAGGATAGTAGTTATCACATTTTTCCATCAGTTATTTTTCCCTCTCTGGTTATTATTATTAATCATATATAATATCGGAGGATAGAAAATTTAGTTAAAAAGCATTATTTGAAATTAAAAAGGAAAAAAAATACATAATTAATGGGAGGCAAATGAGAGAGAACGATAGACTATAGATATACTTACAAAATAAAAAATAAAAAAATAAAACTAGTTTAGCAGAAAAAACTAATCAGACTTTCATATTTACGAGAATCTATGGAACTATTAATTGGCATCTTTTTTATTTAATAAGAAACTGTGAATACATACAAAGTTCATAACTGATTATTATTATTATTTTATTTACTCTTATTTTATTTAAATTTTTTATTTTGCAATTTGGTAATCACGTAAGTGGGTGGTTGATAATATGCTGATTGCTGATTTGGAAGAAATAGCCAAGAAAGAGACAAGAAGGGAACATAATGTAGGTGTACTGATCTGACTTCTAAATTCGAGGCCTCTTCAGCACGTGCCAATGACTTTGCACATTCTCAATCATTCAACTTTTTGAGTAAGCGTCTTTTCTACCTCCACACGTGTGAGCCCAATAATGCATATTAAATTTTTGTTCTTTTTATTTTTATTTTTTTTAAGAAAAAGGAAATCTTGAACACCATATCATACGTAAAAACCTTTCTGTTCGAAGCTGTCAATTTTCACGATCCACGTGGATAGAACTCCTGGCATTGGAGGTCGACCAACCAATAATATCCAATGAAAACTGTTAATGTAGTTGGTGAAAATTCACAGCTCAAAATAGATAAAAAGCTATTTTCATATTCATTATTAAGTTATGATCATTGACTTCTCGCTTTTGTAAAAACGTGTTATTCGATTTTGTAAAAATATATGAATTATTAAGTTCAACACGGTGCCACTTATTATTTTAAAAGATTTTGCTTAATGTGCCAAAACTAAATTAATTTTTAAAAAGTTAATTAGTACAATTGAATTATAAATTCAAAATCAACAACTTTAATAGTATACGGACTACAATTCAATATTATTCATTTCAAAAGTTTAAAATTTTTGAAAAGTTAATTATTATTATATTATACATTTTAAGATGAATGTTAACTTATTATCATTGGTTCTGAATATTTTCAATAAAAATGCCACAAATGACATAACTAGATTGGAAATAAGTTGTACTTTATAGATCTAGTCCCATCTTGATAAGGCAAAAAGTTTTGCGTACTATATCACCGTGTAAGGATCAGTAACATATATTTCTAGTATAATGTATACCAAACTATCTATAATATATAGATTCTATACAATATTTGTTAAATATTCAATTTTAAACAATTTATTACGCTGTATCTATTATATATGGATATTTAAAAGTTTTAAAATGTCTTTTCCATGACTTTGCACATGTAAGGCAAAAAGAAGAAGAAAAAAATTGACAATTTACATACAATGGTTATCGAATAACACCTTTAATGTATGACAAACCATCTTTTAGTATTTTACAATACCAAAATAAGGTATATAAAAGACTTAAAAAAAAGAATTTTAATATTTATCTCCAATCATAAATTATAGTTTACCTGATAAATTTTTACTAATAATATTTATTTTAATTTTAAAATTTTAATAAATTTTTTTTTAATAATAACTACTTAAAATACTAAAATCACTAATAATTCATCACTGTTAGAGAACATGTATAAAAAAAAATAAAAATTCACTTTTTATTAGTTTAAAATTTTAAAAGTAAAAATTTAATTTGATATAAGAATCTATAATTTTGAATTTCATTAAAAAAATAAAATTAAAAATACATATAAAAATCTAATTGAGTTAAAAAAAAAAAATCAAACCTAGAGAATATTAAAAAATATATATAAAAAAAATGAAAATCCCACGAAGGAGTGAAAATTCAACTCTCACTAATAATAATAAAAAAAAATCGCACATTTTAGAACTTTTGGCACGTGTAAGTGGCTTTACGCGCTCGAGACCCTCTTGATCACTGCAATAATATTCATTTCTTAACAGCTTATTGCACTGTAGTAATAACAAATAAAAAAAAAAAATTCCCAACGTTCATGGACTCTTAAAATGTCTTTTTAAACTTTTGGCACGTATAAGTGGCTTTACACGCTCGAAACCCTTTTCGCTGCAATAATCACCATGGTGGAAGGCGAAGGCAATCCCTATAAATACCGCCCACATGCTAGAGACTCGCTCCACCAAAGAATTAAACAAAAACCAGATAATCGAAATCGTCTAGTGATCGAGTCTAACGTGATAAGCTTCTTTGTTTCTCTTCCCTCTTCACTCTCTCTGCCGTCCGATTCGCCTCCGGCGTTTCCTCCAAAAAGAACATCTCCATCCCAATGGACGTTCGCAGGCAATCGACGACGGCGACCAAATCCAAAACCATCCAACCCATGAAACAGCACCCTCAACACCTCAAAATGGTCGACGACGTTAGCGACAACGCAAAACCCTCCGATGCCTTGCCACTCCCTCTCTATTTCACCAACGCCGTGTTTTTCACTCTGTTTTTCTCTGTCGTTTACTTCTTGCTCACTCGCTGGCGCGAGAAGATCCGAAACTCTACACCTCTCCATGTCGTTACCTTCTCTGAGATCGTCGCCATTTTCGCTTTCTTCGCTTCCTTCATTTACCTTTTGGGTTTCTTCGGCATTGATTTTGTCCAGACTTTGATTCTCCGACCTTCCACCGACGTTTGGGCCGTCGACGATGACGAAGACGACATTATTATTAAGGAAGATTCTCGCAAAGTGCCTTGTGGGGCTGCTCTTGAATGCCCAATTCCTCAGATTGCAAACCCAGTTGTTGCTTCTCCGAAAGCTGCACCCAAGGTGATTGATGCATTTCCTGACTCGGCTCCGGCGGCGACCACTGAAGAGGACGACGAAATTATCAAGGCCGTTGTGGCCGGGACGACGCCGTCGTATTCTCTTGAGTCTAAGCTCGGAGATTGCAAGAGAGCTGCGGCAATCAGAAGGGAGGCACTGCAGAGGGTGACAGGGAAGTCGCTATCTGGGTTGCCGTTGGAGGGTTTCGATTACGATTCGATTTTGGGACAGTGCTGTGAGATGCCGGTGGGTTATATACAGATTCCGGTGGGTATTGCCGGGCCTTTGTTGCTCGACGGGAGGGAGTATTCCGTACCCATGGCGACCACGGAGGGATGCTTGGTGGCAAGCACGAACAGGGGTTGCAAGGCGATTCATTTGTGCGGCGGGGCTACCAGCGTTTTGTTGAAGGACGGCATGACAAGAGCTCCTGTTGTGAGGTTTGGAACCGCTAAAAGAGCTGCTGAATTGAAGTTCTTCTTGGAAGAGCCTGAAAATTTCGAGACCTTGGCTATCGTTTTCAACAGGTTTGGTTAAAAAAATTTGAGTTTGGAAATTTTTAATGAGTTTCAGGTTTGATTAGAATATGCTAATGAGATTTTGCTCTTGCTCTTGTTTGTTTGGTTTTGCAGATCAAGCAGATTTGGAAGGTTGCAGAACATTAAATGTGCTCTTGCTGGGAAAAATCTGTACATGAGATTCACTTGCAGCACCGGTGATGCTATGGGAATGAACATGGTTTCCAAAGGTGTTCAAAATGTTTTGGATTTTCTCCAGAATGATTTCTCTGACATGGATGTAATGGGAATCTCTGGTAACTTCTGCTCTGACAAGAAGCCTGCTGCGGTGAACTGGATCGAAGGACGCGGAAAGTCTGTTGTCTGTGAGGCTATCATCAAGGGTGATGTGGTAAGGAAGGTGTTGAAGACCAATGTGGACGCTCTGGTGGAGCTTAACATGCTCAAGAACCTTACTGGTTCCGCCATGGCCGGAGCTCTTGGTGGCTTCAATGCTCATGCTAGTAACATTGTTTCTGCAGTCTACATAGCCACTGGCCAAGATCCTGCTCAAAATGTGGAGAGTTCTCACTGCATCACAATGATGGAACCTGTCAATGATGGAAAGGATCTTCACGTCTCTGTCACAATGCCATCCATTGAGGTAAACTTAAGGAAACGTGTATTCTACTTCTTTTAGCATTAGAATCGTTAAAACTAGAACAAAACCTAAAATCTTAAATTGTTAGGAAGTAAGTCTAACTGTGTATACAAGCTAATTTTCAATTATAGATGGATCTTTAAATTTAGGAAGTGTATCCAACTATATGAATCAAAACTAATAGCTTGACAAAGTTTTAAATAGCAAGTAAATACTTATTAGGATATGGTATTCAAATTACGAAACTTATTCCATTATGCATATCACAGCTAACAACTCAATAAAGCTTGAAATATGGAGTAATGACTTTATGGTCTCATGTTGATCTTCGATGTTGTTCGCAGGTTGGTACAGTAGGAGGAGGTACCCAGCTTGCCTCTCAGGCAGCATGCTTGAACCTGCTCGGGGTGAAGGGAGCTAACCGAGAGTCTGCAGGGGCAAACGCAAGATTGCTGGCCAGCATTGTTGCTGGATCTGTTCTTGCTGGGGAGCTTTCTCTGATGTCAGCTCTTGCAGCTGGGCAGCTTGTCAGGAGCCACATGAAGTATAATAGGTCAAGCAGAGATGTGACAGCTGCTGCTTCAGCCTAGGACAATTTAGATATACTCCAATCATAAATGGCTCCAATGCCTCGAGAATGGTGTAAAAATTCCCAAAAAATAATAGTTACATAAATCATCCATCAATTAGGCATGGACAGTCAGTATTGGAAAATTGAAGAACAGAGAAAACACAGCAGACCTAGCTAAGCAAAGAGGGTTGTACTGTTTGTATTCTTTTGTTCTCTTCTCTTCTTTTTTAGTTTTCTTTTTTAAATTTAAAGTCCTGTACGAAACTTTCTTCAAATTGTGTAAAATGGAAAACTTTTAGCATCAAGTTTATGCCAAAAGTCTGTACATGGTGTTCTTGTATCAGCAACGTCTTCTTTTTACAGCCACAATAGTACAATACTGTATGTGTGATAGAATTGTGCTCTCTCACTGAAATTCTTATATATGGAAAACATACTTGAGCATATAATATTTGTTTTTTAAAGAACAAACATCTGAAATGGTATTCAGATTTTGAGGATTACTTTTCTTTACAATTAATACATGGGAATCAGATTTCTTTGAATTGAAATTAATTGATCATCAAGATTATAAGTGAAGATCAAAGTTAGATTTGTATTTTTTCCAGAAAGTTGAAAGTTTCTTGAGATACTTGCAGGAAATAATATTAGTAGGTCCCTCGTTACTTAAAGCTGGCCTTATGCAGCGAAACTCTGTCACATGGGAAGGACTGCTACATCTTTCCAGCTGAAACTAAGCCTTATTAGCTGGGCTTCAGAATTAGCTTAATGTATGTCCTTTTCTCTTTAATTTTTCTAAATTTGGTTGTTATGTCAATTGATATTTATATTGTGATTTGTGACATGCAGACTTCATCTATTTTGTTTGAAGTCTTTTTGTCAATCCACTTCCTTTATAAAATTCCATAAATTTCCAATTATAAAAAAAAAATAATTCATAAATTTGCTAGAACATGGGCCATGAAATAAAAAAAGAACTATTTTCTGGTTTTGAAAACAACAGATTAATAAGAAATTTTAGGTTTTGATGATGATCTCATTTTTCCTGTCCTATTCTTGTCTGACCAGTGGTAAATTCTCATATCATTTTAAAAATGAGTTATTCATTTTTACTTAAATTTATTTTATTTATTTGTTAATATTTTTAAATAAGATGACATCATATCATATCTGACATCATATCATTAGTGGACAAAGAAAGAGAGAAAAAAAAGAGAATCGAAGATCTAGATCTAAATTTTTAAATCAAAAAACAGTTATATAATTTGATGGCCAAAGAAGCTAGTGTTGCTTTGTGGATTTTTGGAATATTGTAACTATGATGCCCTTTTGATTATTCTCCTGCCTAATTCATCCTACACTTTAGTTTCTTTAAATTTCAAGGGATTCTAGAAATCCTTGACAAGTTGGGGTGGGTGCGATATGGTTTGGATTGATTTTTTGTAAAAATTTTATACTAAACTGTAGTTGGCGGTTTGGGTTAATAACAAACTAAACCAAACCATTAAAACTATTCAAACCAAACCAAACCAAACTAAACAAAACCGTTCAATAATGGTTTGATTCGGTTTAGCTTAGCGGTTTGGACTGCAATATTTAATTTTATAGTCAAACTTAATCTACAAAACTAAAATTTAATTTTGTAGTTCGAAGTTTAAACTAATTTTAATAGTACAATACTAAACAATACTAAATTCAAATTAAAAATATTACAATTCAAAATTCAAACTAAAATAAAGTATTACAATCCAAAATGAAAATTGTAAACATCCCAAATATAAGAAGAAAAACATAATAAATATGAAACATCCCAAACAAAGTTTTACAATCCAAAATGAAAATTGTAAACATCTCAAACATAAGAAGAAAAACATAAAATATATCAAATATCCCAAACATAAATATTAATTATATATATCATTAATAATAAAAAATATTATAAATGTATTATATATTAACCTGCGGTTTTGGTTGGTTTGGTTTAAAAACAATCCAAACTGCAAATCAAACCGTTGGTTGCGGTTTGGTTATACAATAAACCAAACTAAACCGTTTTTCTCCATAAACCAAACCAAACAGAAACCAAAAGCAATGATTTAGTTCAGTTTAACAGTTTGGTTCGGTTTTTATCCACCTCTAATGACAAGTACAAATAGAAGGGCTTAAGTGTTCAAATTATAGGTATTGAGTAAAAAGTATAATATAGGTACCCTATTATTTCAATAGGTTTTTATACAACTTTAACTGTTATTTCATTCACACCTCTTGAATTTACGATCAATATGTATTATTTACACAGCGTATAGAACAATAATTTACATTTTCAAAACCAGGAGTTTCTTTGAAATAAAGGCTTATTCAGAGGGCATAGAAGAATATTCCCTTAAACATAGAGTTAGGACATCTTAAAAACTTAGCTAGCTGGGGGAGTCCTGTTCATTGATCAATAATAGATTGGCCTTACCAAAACTATAATATTATTTCATGGGATATACTCAAATGTGATCTCTAAGAGTTGATAGAAATCTTCATAAAAAAAAAGAGTTGATAGAAATTTGGTACAAAAGAAACAATGTTTTTAGAAAATTTAGGTGCTGGGCTCCTTTCAGCACTTTAAAAAGTGGCCTAGTCTTGAAGTCAATGCCACCGATCGAATCACAAAATTAAGTTAAAGCATCACAGGAAGAAATAATTTAAGCGGTGTTAAAATTGTCTTTAGCAAAAATTCATTGAAGGCTGCCAGCAACCAAGTACTGACTTGATCAAAGAAGGGTGACTTCCACTTCTATTATTTGACTAACCTTTATAGTAATAATATGTATAATGATGAAAATTGTAGCAACCGCTATTGACTTTTTCTTGGTCCTTTCCTTCTAGGTTACATCCTTTTGGTATATTTTACTCGTTCAAAATCATGCAAAAAGTCATTAGTTTACTGATTTTTGTTGTTGCTGTTTATTGCTCATTTATACTGAATTTAATAGCATTCACTTGTTTATCTTATTTTAGATATCAAGTGGCTTAAAAGTATTATTATTAGCTGCTTTTGAGTTTGTTGGTAGTGTTATTGGATAGAATTTTGTATTTCTTACCAAAAGAAAAATAAGGAATTTATTATTACCTAAAGGCTACGCTAGACTGAGTACTGGGTTGTCCCTTTGGATCATTTAGTAACATTTTAAAGATTTTTCAGAGTCGTAATAAATGCCTACCTAATAGAAAGTTAGATATGTTTTTCATTGTTTGTTGTGAGGACATATCATATAATTATATAGCGTGGTTTGCATTGAGAATTTTATTTTGTATATAAACTCAGTTTGTGGTTAGTGGTTACATTGTTTTGTTTTGGAATATTATTATTGAAGGTTTCTAAATTATAATGTGTATTATATATTTTTTTAAATTTTTTTTTTGTCTTATTTTGATTTTTAATTTTATATTCTCGTATCACTGTAAGTTATTTTTGAAATTTCTGTCAATTTAAACCGTTAAAAAGCACGTGCACGTGATGTCCATTTTAAAAGTAAAATTGTAATTATAAGAGTTTTTTTTTGATCACTATAGGTTCCAAAACTATATTGTTTTACACTTTCATTCTAAAACTTTTTTTTTACACTTTGATTTTCAAATAAATATTTCATTCAGATAAACTTACACATGAGTTCACGCTAACACCTTTCTTAATCTCACTTTCTCTCCTCCATGCAAGATTTTATTTTCTATTTTCATTTGCAGATAAAAAAAAAATAATTGATCAAAAGTATTATGATTTTGAAAAAAAATTGTAAAATTTTTTAATGTGTTGGAAGTTAAATTTGAATAACTAAATAGTAGAGAAAATGATGAGGAATGAAAAACATAATAAAAGAAAAAACCCATCGATGGTTACATATTAAGCTTGGATATTCATTTTCAGGTGACATATCGACAAATCGATGATGAGTGACGTCATAAATGTTAATAAGATGAAACAAATAGTACCAAAATTACCAGAAAATGTAGTCAGAGGTGAAAGATTCGGTCAATTATGGATAGGGATTGCGCGACCAGTTTCTTTTGATACAAGATGACCCATGAACCCATTTCAAGTTTGATGATGACTGAAATGACATCGTTTTATTTTTTAATAACTTTTAAAACTAAATGTCAGAAATTAAAACAATGTTGTTTATACAATTAACCATCTAGATTCACTACCATTTAGTTATTCAAATTTAACTTACAACATATTAAATATTTTACAATTTTTTT